>BHDV01025354.1:83833-93993 GCA_005406045.1 Adoxophyes honmai
TACAGCAGCGTATTAAAATAATTGCGAAATCTCTTCGGTGTCACCCTGAATTTAACGCGAGCGAAGCAGCGGGTAAAAGCTAGTTTATAATATACTACCTAGATAGGTATCTGTACACATTTCAGCGGGAGTGAAGTCGAAAGTAAAATCAAGTAATATGGCCCTTTTTTTCTTCCAGGTCTAAAAACTTCCGTGAAAGATATCGCTGAAAATGCCACTTTGCAAGATTTGGGAATGTCTATTGACAATGCATATGACGTATATTCCTTGTTGAAATTCACCCAAAATATAGCTATCGATAAAGATCAAGTGCCATTCCTGACCGTACAGAAGTACGTAACGTAAAAAAGAACTTGAAGAATAACTGTAACGATTGTTGTTAGCTTGTGATAAAGTAAATATACCTATACAATAACGCATTTAATTTTTTTTTAGAATACAAGATATTGAAAAAATGTTAAAAGAATCAAATTACACGCCAAGGAAAGGTCTGGATGCGATATTTTCGTATGTCGATTCGGATGAACTAGTAGCCACAGCGGATATGATATCCATGCAAACTCAATCATCAAGCAGTAAGCAGGTTGGTTAACGTATAAATGAAGGCGAAGATATTTTACAGTCAATCAGTTTACCTAGTATTAGTTACCGATTTCTTTAATTAATCACAAGAACACTAAAAATAGAGGGGAAGCGTAAGGGATTATTACAATTAAAATAAGAAATCAAATCCTCAGCACACATTACCTCCACCTGTTCGCTTTATGTACTATTATTGTAGCCTAAGAACGTCCAACATTTGCTTTTAGAGAGACGACGAGTTTGATGCCAATCAAAAGTTCCTCTGCATTTTGCCGGGCCTCGAAGGTCACCATGGCCGCTTCCGGGTTATGTGCGAGCGGTTGAAGCTGTCAGCGATCGTTATGCAGCCAGGTCTCGACAAACCCAACGAGACGGTTGAGGAAATGACGGAGAGGTTTGCCAGAGTACGTAACTTTAATATATTATGTAGTAGTACCCAAAACAATACACATTAAAACTGATAATATTTTAATAATCCAACTCAACAACATCACGATATTTACGAAAATTACCTTCAATTCTCAATTCTTTCAGATTTACATGAAAAAAATTGGTGCCAAGAAGTTCTATCTTTTGGGATACGAAATGGGTGTGAAGATTGCTTTGGCATTGGCTGCTATATTTGAAGATAATGGTAATTTTACGAATTCTCATCTATTTTACTCCTTTTGATTAACATGAGACTGTAATTGTGTATTGTTATACATCGAAAGGCCAGATTTTTATCGCTATTTAATACATGTTTATAGATTTGTATGATGTGGATCCATTAAAATTATGTCATCAGGGCTAAGCGGCACCGTATTCTGTCTGGGCGGCGGGCCGGACGAATTCCTGGCAGAGCTGGAGCAGCAGCTCAGCGCGGCCACAGCCGGCGAAGCGGACGGCGAGGCGTCGGAGGAGCAGACACTGCAAAACGCGGTGGTGCGGCACATGTGGAAGCTCATGGGCGGCGGCGGGTCAGCGCAGCTCGAGGCCGCGCTGCGCGACGCGGCCAGCTGGAGCGAGAAGGTGGAGGCGAGCGTGCGCGCGCTGCGCGGGCGCGTGGTGCACTCGTCGCAGTACGCGCGCGCGCTCATCGAGGCGGCGTACGCGCGCGTGGCGCAGGCGCGGCAGCACGCGCGGGCGCAGGCGCAGGCGGCGCCGCGCGCGCTGCAGTCGCGCGTGGTGCTGCTGCGCTCGCCGCGCCCGGGCGCCGGCGCCGACGCCGCGCACCCGCTACAGCGCTACTCGCAGCTGCCGCTCGCCGTGCACGACCTGCGCGCGCCGCTCATGCGCTCCACCGACGACTTGCGTGTCGCCGCTTTCATCAACCAAAACCTTGAAGAGGAGATTTTGAAAGAATTCGAAAACAAGAACTTATGTGATACATACATCCTGAATCCTCTTGATTTCGTGGCAAAAGATCAAGTTACAAAATAACACATTGCATAACGCATTTCAGCATACACTTTTATTTTTGTGTTGCAAAAATAACCTGCTATGGGTCAAAATAAATGCTTATTTGAATACTTTTTCGCTTTCATTTTTAGTGATATTTCCACATATTATTTACCCTCTTATAATTTCCTTCTCCTATTGTTGTATGGGCACTCCCCGTAAATAATGATTTTTAGTATTTGTTGTTATAGCGGCAATAGAAATACATAATCTATGAAAATTACAACAGTCCAGCTAGCATCGTTTGTGAGATACAAGTCTTACGTTGGCCATTTTAAAGACGATCCGAAATAAAACAACCCAAGAGAGGCAAGAGAACCCTACTAGAATTAGCACTTTGGCAGCCCCATTCCCAGTAATATTAAAATGAATTTTGCTAGTCTTGTAATCATACTTTCCTTTAATTGTCATACAATATTAAATACATAGGTATGTGTGAATAAAGAACAATTGTCAAAATATGTATTTCATTTTCTACCTATTAAAAAAAAATAGAAACAACTTCATATTGTAAATCGAGAGTGTCCTACTGTGGGATTGACGCAGCCTTTAGGTATGTAGTGCCTAAATAAGATGATTGACTTTTTCCGTTATTTTCCTTCATCTAAATCGAAATAGTCAAAAACGTTAAAATAAAAAAGAGATTATAATAATGTTGACCACTCAATAAGCAACAATCCTAAAACGTAAAATATAACATAACTGACAACACTTGCTCACACAGGATACGTAACCAACATGATAAGTAACCAACGACTTCATGTTCTAAAATATTTCTTTTAGGTAGCACCTATGGCTGGCTGGTTTTAGACTCTAAAACTTAGAAGTTCCTAAAGTAGAACTTTCTAATATTTTGAGTCACGCTGACCGTCGGCGCTGACAGATACGAGTTGAGAGCTACGCGGGTAGTTTTCAGCGCCGACGGTCAGTGCGACTCTAAAACCAGCCTACCTACTGCATTCTTATAATTTTCTTAGTATTTACGTAAAAGTACGTTAACCTCTGTACATTATTTAATGATTTTATTAGTTATGTACTTCACAACCATTACCCAGCTCTATCAGTTTCGAATCAACGGAACTATGCGTACGAGCTGTACATAACACGGACGGGTACAGTCAGCATCATAAATGCATCGATAGTCATATCCAATTATCCAATAAGGTAGGTACTTCTTCAGCAGGTACGAACAGTTGACACTGTAAGATAGTGAAGACATTTTTTTTCTCTTGCACCACAAGCTTGCAACCTTATTATACATACATTTATAGGTAGTAAAGTTAAAGTTAAATATAAGTACCTAGTAAAAATAATATTTGCAAGAAAAGCTTATTTTAAAGCAAAAAAAGTTTTTATTTTTTTCCGTCAAAGTAATAAAAATGCATTTGCCCTGTACAAGAGATTAAAACATAAATAATTAATGTAAAATATTTACATATGCCGTACATTATTTGAACTCAATTTTGTTTATTATAATATTTAGGTACAATATTTTATTAATATCCTATCTTACTTTTCTACCTCCTATTAATATTATAAATGTGAAAGTTTGTGAGTATGGATGTTTGTTACTCTCACGCATAAACTAATGGATCTTAATGAAACTTAACAATAATGTAAATAGCTTATACGTCAGAATAACACATAGGCTACAATTTAAAAAGATATTGTGTGAATTGTCCAAAATATGACGACATGTATTGTGTCAAGTAAGTAGCCGAAATCTATACGGACGAAGTCGCGGACGGCCGCTAGTGTTCAATATGTCTAGTATAATTTATTTAGTTTCAACATAAACTTTGTCAAGTATTATATTATAAGCATTATGTATTTGGCGTCGATGTTCTGAAAAATACACCGTAGTGATTCAAATTTATCAGACATAATAATTATATCAGTTATACTTTCCATTTCTTTAAGACGCTGACTGTAACGCGGTTTATCGCATATTCATTACAAGTAATGGTAATTCATAAGACAAAGCAACAATAAAAATAATGGCCGAGCGATTGAACTTGCACCTTAAAAGAAATCGAATATTAATTAGTAGTATACATAATTTTGTTTAACTAGTTGATTACACTGCATTTCTTGATGTGATTTTATTTAGGTATTATAAAAACCACTCGAATGATATCTATGTAAAAAGACGAGATATTATTTTATAATAAAAATGGTAAGTACGAAATTATAAATACAATATTTAAATAAAATAAATACAAATACAATATTTTACTTAACACTCGAAAGTCATGTGAACTAAATTTTTTTTCGACCTGTAACTGTATTAATATTAGTTACAGGCCTTGGTTATAACCAGACGACTCATACTTTAAACCTATTTAATTCAAGTTTAACAAATATAAAGAATAAAGTTTCCAATCCGCACTGGGCCCACGTGGGAACTAGAGCTCAAACCCTTAAATACCTTCTCTAATGAGGCGTGTTTCCAGATACTGGGACGTACATATTTAGGCTAAAAAATCGACAGTGGAAATGTTAATCATTTCAATAAATTACTATATACTTATAAACATTAAAATGTTTCTACTGACCAGTGACCAGTATGCAACGTTTTAAGTCAGGTGTCATGAACAAGCAAATCCAATAAAAAAATGTACACACATACATACACATACAATATGTATTCCCAAGAGGGATAGGCAGAGCACATGAATTGAAATATCCAATGCCACATTTAGCAATTACAGGGTAACCAGATGGTTAAACGTGATATTGCAGTGATAGGTTGCTAGCCCATCGCCCACAATACACTAACCCTTTCCCAAAGTCGACTCTTACGACACCCACGGGAAGAAAGGGGGTAGTGCTATTCTAACCCGGCAACACACGGGATAAAAAATGTATTTTATAATACATATTTACATTTTGCTATTTCATTTCCTTGACAGTGAAGTGGAATGATAATAGAGTGAGTTTCAAAAAAATTGTACATAGTTAAAGGGCTTTAATAAAAACAAAAGTTAATTGATTCTTTTGTGTAACGACAATTACCTATACATTGTGTATAGGTAATTTTCGTTACACAAAAGACGCGATCGTGATTTTTTTTTTATTAACCCTTAATTTATGTACAATTTTTTTGAAACTCACTCAATAAATACAACTCATCAAAATATCTGTGTTCGTTGGGGAATATCCTTTAATTAAGTGCGTAAAATATAAGTTAATACCTGCTAAATTAAATATTTTACAAACAAACCGTCGGTATGATTATCGACCACATTACGTACAGTAAGAATATTAATGAAAAATATAAACAATGAAAAAATATATAAGGAGTAACATGTTCATAATGGTTCTACTTTAAGGGTCGTCGCAAGGTGGAACGTTGGACTAAATTAAGAAAGGTAAAAAGTACTTTAAATTGTTCGCTCTTCTGTCAAGTAGGTACAGTCGAACCAACTGATTTCGTGCCCACATTATCACAACAGACGTGATGAAAGACTTCACTTGTAGAGTAAATGGCACTATATTTACTGTGAATAGGTTCTTTGGTGGGACAGGAATCACTGTGGTGATATTCTTTTACGTGACAAATTAAACTCGTCGACGAGCTCGACGTAGAGGTGTCATATTCTACAGAAAATTTCACATGTCGACCATCGAGCACGTTGACGAGTTTAGTTAGTTATGTTACTGTATAAAACCATTGTTTTGATAGATTTATTATTCATTTTTTAGCTACTAATCGTTGAAAGATGTTGAAGAACGAGTCTATCAAATATAAAATAATTAGTTGTTTCTCACTTCCAGCATATTTATTCTGTTTTTGAATTTGTTTCAGTAACAGATTCATTTCAAAATCATGGTGCCGACACCACAAGAGCCAAAATCACCATCAATCAAGGACACCTCGGTGTCTGATGGCAACAGAGTAGTCATCTCTGGAATTTCTGGACTTTATCCGGATTGCCACCATATCAAAGATCTCTCGGAAACTCTTTATGAAAAGGTAAAATGCTAACAGTCAAATTACTGCATGCATAATTTCAAATCTAGTTGTGATTTGTAATTGTCACGTCAATTACTTTAGGGGATTTTTCGAGCGTTTAACTTTCTCATTCACTGTACTCACTGTTTCTCTAAACGACTGCACCAGAACATTCATCCCTTTTCAACCGACTTCAAAGAAAAAGGAGGTTCTATGTTCGGCTGTATGTTTTTTTTTATAGAAAACTGTCCAGATGCATGAGACGGTTGAAACACTCGAATAATGAATAATCGTATTGTATTGTAATTGTATGATATCATGATTATGACTCTTTATTGCATAATAAAACAATAACAAAAACAAAACACAGAATGACAGCTTCATGTACAAAGGCGAACTTATCCCCGAGGGGATCTCTGCCAGTTAACCTTTTGGTTTCGGTAGTTATAATAAATGCTCTTTAAAATTATACATTCATTATCTCAACCACGTTTTTACAGAGAAATTCAGTAACAACTGCAAAACCTCGCTGGGATTATGATCATCCCGAAGTACCCCAGAATGTTGGCTTGGTTCCCAAATTGAATACTTTCGACGCTCAGTTTTTTAGAGTGCATTATCGTCTTTGTAAAAATATGGATTCCATGGGACGTAAAGTTCTTGAGCAAGCCTACCAAGCAATTTACGATTCCGGTAAGTTAGTTTAATCTAAATTTTTCGTATTTAATATTCATATTGTAAGGAGATTTCCTTTTTTTTTCGTTAAGATTCCTACTCCGATACTGGAAAATTCTATTACTCTTAAAATATGTAATTATACATTGCTACGTTATACAATAAATATAATTTTAGCTTATATTTTATATGTTCATCCGTTCAAATAAGAATTACAGTTCTCTTGATGATTTGGATAACATTCCTTTACATTACACCTCCTGAAAATATATCTATTTCACTTAAATGGATTCACACTCCCTCCACTAAAAAACACTCAACCCTATTTTGTTGTATGTACTTATAAAAGCAGTAATGACCGGTCACTTGCTTCGCTTTTTCCGAGCGGTGTTGAACTTTCGAAAAAAACTTTGTGAATTTGCCATAACACTGTACTTTCAGAAAAAGAAGTAGTATTTATTTATCTATCTTGATGTTTTTGAGCACATCACATAAAAACAACTACACCTTATTTCTTTAAGTAGTTAAAATAATAATATATAAACAATCCTGACATGTCTTTTTATTTAAATGTACACTTTATAAATCGAAATCTTTACATTTTACAATTTAGGTATGATAAAATCATTTACTTTTCATAATTGAATTGTATAGTGTAACGATTTTCATTTTTAGGCTGTGTATTTCAACAAAAAGACATGTCAAGATTGTTTACATTGTTTTAACTACCTAAACAGTTAAGGTATATAGACTACCAAAATGTATAGTGAAAAATAACGGAATTACTCACGTTGTTTATGCCAAGATTAGCTCGACATGTTTCGGATCAGTAATTCCGTTATTTTTCACTATGAGTGAGTCTCACGGTAGTTTTATACCAAAATGTAATTAGAAAATTCCTATTAATTCATGTTTCTTTGATAGGAGTAAGTCCCGAGCACCTGTCTGGAAAAAAAGTCGGGGTATTCATCGGGTCATGTTTCTCAGAAACCGAAAAGGCCTGTTTTTATGTGGCTACATCTAGAAATGGATTCGGTATCGCTGGGTAATTATAATCAAAATAGAAATAATGATTGTTAACAGTTACTTAATTAATTACTGTGTATTAACTGTTGTCTATATTCAGGTGCAACAAAGCTATGTTTGCGAACCGGGTGTCGTACTGGCTAAACGTTAAAGGACCATCGCAATCAATCGATGCTGCATGCTGCAGCTCAACTGTAGCTCTGGAGCAGGCGTACTTAGCAATGTCCCGCGGGGACTGCGAGGCGGCCATCGTCGGTGGAGCCAATTTGTGCCTACACCCGCAAAGCTCTTTACATTACGGAAGGTAGGTGTACCTACCTACCTTTTTATGATTCCATAGTTTGTACACAGGCCTCACAAGTTGGCAAACACAAATAATGGATCACAAATTTACAAAAAAAAAATGGGGAAAAATACATAAAAACAATCATAGTGTACCACTAAATGTGGAGGCAGGATATTTAAGTAAAAGCATGTATCACTGATCCAAGGGCCAAGGCAACGCGCTGACGCAGGTTTTCATGCCATCATGTCCTGTTCTGAAAGCAGAGCGGTACCGAGGCACGATTGCCTACGCCATCAACCCACGGGACGCGTCACTCCAGCCTCGGGCCAGCAACACATGCACTAGTTATCTATATTACATTAAAGGGGGGAAAAAGAAAGAAAAAAAAACAGCCATAGGGCTGTGTGTAGGTTCCCTGAATAAAGCAAACTGCTGATTCCCTACGATCTCCACAAGTCAAAAGAGAAAAAAAAAACAATTTATAAAATATTATTATTAGTAATATATACTAACTTGATCTAAGTTTAATACAGGTATAAAGTCCACCAATTTTAGACTTAGACAATAATTAGGGATTTTATCTTTAGGAAATATGTATACTTAAACAAATGTGTTGTTTTCTTTATTGGTCATCTACTTTCCTCTATATCTCATGAAGTATTGATCCCAGAGAAAAAATGTCTACGTCTTTTTTATAGAGAATTTTACGTACCTTATTTGTGTCTCAGACTATTTTTAGCTATAGGCCACAGTTTACGAGTTTTTTTGCAAAAAAACTAAAAAAAGGGACCTTTACACCTTTAAAATTAAGAACATCACATATTCTAAACATAAAACTACCGTGAGACCCACTCATAGTGAAAAATAACGAATTAGTCACGTTGTTTATACCGAGATTAGCTCGACATGTTTCGGATCAATCCGTGATCCATCATCTGGAGCTACGCGCCACGGCAGCGGACAGACGGCCACTGCGTGCAGCCGCTCTTTCCGCGCGACCACTAGGCACAGCTGACAGCAGTTCACAACTACCCACATTTTCGCTAACACATTCACTATTATTGTCAAAAGACGGGTAGCACACAACACTAACAACATCAGTCTCTAAAGGCTCGTTCACACCGACCACAGACGTATTTAGTACGAGTATTAAGAACAGTTTTCCAGTTCGGGGGAACCGACCATCCACTATCCCAATTGAAATTCGCATGCCGACTGATTTCAATGGCCTCACGCACTTTTCGCGGAATGAAAAACCTTTCCCGCGCCAGTACAGATGTTTTGTCAAACCTTATATAGTGAGTCGAGTCGGAATTCATCGAATGTTCAGCCACAGCCTGCCTGTTTTCTCACACTACGAATGTGCTCTGACAACCTAGTGGATACATTCCGACCAGTCTCCCCGATATAGTTCTTGCCACAGGAACAAGGAATCATATACACCCCAGGACCGTTTAGGGGCTCCCTGTCTTTCGGTGAACGCACCAACTGCCTAAGCTGTGTATAAGGGCGGAAAATCGACATGTCGAGCTAATCTCGGTATAAACAACGTGAGTAATTCGTTATTTTTCATTATCACATATTCTCTTGAAGAAATTGAAATGTCTATGTGTGTACATATTGTGTGATACTCACTCATGTTGTTAATGCCTTTTAGTATGGTAGCAGTTACATAAATAACTACTTATTATGTGACTGCTTTATAACAAAACACATAATATACGATATAAGAGTGTATTCCGTGTTCCGTGTCGTTTCGGATTTAATATTACACCTCTCTGTTTCTTCCGTGAATGTCGTGAATGGTCGTGAAAGGTATGTAATCGTGACAGGTGCGGAACCTAATCCGCAGCTGTTGCAAAGCAAGACCAGGCGGGACTCGAAGTAATACTAATGAAATAACACTCCCCAATTTCCAGCGAATACGGCAATGCAAAGTATGCTAGTTGGAGACACTATATATAACTGCTTGTTTGTGTACAATGTGTGTTATGTTTATATAGGGTAGTGGAACCAAAAGTTGAACGATTAAGCGACTACCACTCTTTGAACTTTTTTTTCGCAGTGTTGTAAGTCATATATGACAGAGATTTTTTTTTGCAACACTAAACACATAGTCGACTTTGCATTTCACTACTTAAAACCTATGTATAACATACAAACGAATAAATAAAAAATATTTTTGCGCAACTTAGG
>BHDV01025442.1:0-93633 GCA_005406045.1 Adoxophyes honmai
ATGCAGAGATTATGGATTGCGGGAATCGGATGGGAAGAAGAACTGATATATTACAAGAATGGTTGACTTACCGAGAACAGTTAACTCATCTTGAAGATTTCCGGATTCCACGTTGGCTGCACATGAGTTCTGACGACGCACTGATAGAATTACATGGCTTCAGCGAAGCATCAAATGCTGCTTATGCAGCCGTTGTTTATTTGAGAGTCATTGATGCATCCGGAGTTGTTCGTGTGTCATTAGTTGCATCTAAAACAAGAGTCGCACCAGTCAAACAAGTATGCATCCCTAGATTGGAGTTATGTGGAGCCGTTCTAGTGAAAAAGTTGCTGAAAGAAGTTGCAAAGGTAATGAAAATAGAGAAGCATAATAATCAGAGCGTGGACAGATTCCACCGTAGTTCTTGCTTGGTTGAATAAACATCCAAGTAATTGGAAGACGTTCGTGGCTAACAGAGTGTCAGAGATATTAACACTAATGGATGCATCTCAATGGTCACATGTATCCACAAAACAGAATCCCGCGGACTGCGCTTCACGTGGTATTCATCCTGCAGAACTCAAGAATCATGAGCTTTGAAATAATGGACCAAGATTCTTACAAGATTATGAAATCCAGTATTCCAAACCCAAGAATAATGACACCAACCTGGAGATGTCTGTCAAAACTCACCTGGGCGTAGTAGAAGAACCTATTTACAATAGATACTCGTCACTCAGCAGACTTATTCGTGTTGTTGCTTACTGCAGACGATTCTTGAAAAATCATAGAGACCAAAACAGAAATCACATCCCAATTATACAAAATCGGTAATGAATGATGACCCAAGTGAGCCCACTCTATTAACTCCTGGTCATTTTCAGCTAGGAGAACCTCTAGTTACTATCCCTGAAGTAAAATATGAACATTCACAAGTCAGTTCACTAAAAATATGGCAATTAACTGTTTAGTTGTTTAGACTTGTTTTATATAGAGATGTCAATTACTTTTTAACTCGTTATATGTTATTGTTAAGTTCTCATTGTTTTAACTAGTTATTGGATATTTGTCGCTCATGGTGGGCGGCTATGAGGAAGGACATGTCGTCCTTGGTGGGCGGTATGTACAGAATGTTTGTGGTAGTTTTAGTTCCCGACAGATGTCGGTGTCACTGTACATATGAATTTCTAGATTGCGATGGCGTTTGGCTGTCTCAATATCTATAAGTAGTCTATAGTTCTTTGAATAAACACCTGACACTGAAGAGCTAGTTCATTTTTGATCCCTCGTATAAGGCTGTTGGGTCGCTCCAAAACAGGCCCTTTGGAGCTATTTGGCATGGAAATATTTAATTTCCATTGCGTGTTATTAAGTTATGGTATATTGTTAAAATAGTTTATTTAAGGCTTAGATAAGTAAAAAAAAATGTTTTTTTCCGTGTTAAATTGCCGTCAATAAATGTTTTTCTTTCTTTCTTTAGATGTGGAGGTGATCGCGATGTGCGCGCGCGCAGTTGCGCTGTGGAGCGCGCTGGCGCTGCTGGCCGGCGCGGCGGCCTACACCGTCGACTGCAACCACGAGTACACGGACTGCGACACCGAGCTGGGTAAGTGATGATGGTGACGGTGGTATAGTGAAATCACAAGAGTTTGTAGCCTAGCGCCACCTATCGTCTAGTTGTAGAACTTCTTCCACAAACGTGTGACCTTCATAGAACTGAAATCCTGCTAGAAACGTGGATTAGTTTACGTTAGAACTGCGACTTTGACAGAGCTGCAACACTTACAGAAAGGTGGTTTTAGGTTAGAACTCCGATCTTAACAGAACCGTAATCCTGCCATTATTTTGCCTATTCAGCATTCGTAATTAGAATTTTATGCCTAAATATGTTCCGACAAAATATCGTTATCCGTATTAAATGTATATGAAGTCGGCAAATGTGACATTAGCTTAAGCCCATACCACAGATTACTAAATAGTTACTACCCATACATAATCTTGCTAGTACCTACAGGCTATACGAGGTGGAAATGTGATGAACAAAACTATGTGAAAAATAGCCGACCCATTTGAACCCAGGACTTCACAGTCAAGGTCCATTTATAGCCAGTTCTATAACCATTAGGTTAATCGTGAGTGGTTTTATGACTAATAATAATACCATTATGAGCCGAAATTAGTCGTCACATCAAGTAATCTCCAGTTCATTTATAAAACAAAAGCTTATTTCATTCAACAAAAAATATGACGAGTGTTATTCGAGTTTGGTGTCAAGCGCGCGTTGCTGTCTTTTAGCTGAGGTTTATGCTACATCATCAAATTTCAACAGTATTGCCCAATATAAGAAGGTTCATATTCAAATGACAGAGTAATGTCGTAGTAAAGCTTTTTCGTAAATTGATGTCTCTAATGATCCATTTAAAGAGATCGTTAAGAAGATGTCTGAAATAATGGTTTTAAAAATAGTTTTTATGGAATCGTGACCCTATTGCAATTAAATACAAAGTAACAATTTATGCTTATAAAACTATTTAAAGCTCATTCAGTGATCGTACATTTTAAAGGGATATTTAAATTAAAGATAAATAAGATTATTACCGCAAATTCATTCAGATACTTTTAACGCAACCAAATGTTGCACCGAAATGAGCTATAAAATTTATAATCACTAACAATTATCAAAGTTATTTTGTACCTCACACACATACATAGGTAAGTACATACGTATTCCTTAATGGTTAAAATTAATCGAAAGTGAATGAAAAAGTGTTGCACACCTTTTCTCAAAACCACAACTGATTTCAGGTTTCATAGCCATATTAGGCAAAATGTTAGGTTTAAACGTACATGAAAGAAGTACATAGTGACAGGTTGCTTGCCTGTCGCCTGAATTGTACCGTAACCTATTTCCTTAGTCACCTCTTACGACATCGACAAAAAAAATTGGAGAGATGTCATTCTGAACTCGACACTGCGAATCTCATGCCTGAATTAAGTAGGTACTTCATTGTAAAGTGTAAAGAAATTAATAGATTTTATATGTGCCTATGTTACTTCTTCGCGTACAAACAGCTAGAACAATTTTGATGATGTTTGGCATACAAGAATCTGAAACTCAGGGTTAACAGATCTATAGGCAACTTTTGATCCCGGAAAAATGCGTAATTCCCCCATTTAATTAATGACGAATTATACGCAGATGAAGTCTATAAAACACCTATGAGACCTGAATCAGAAACAAAACGACTGACAACATTTTTTCGGCAACCATACCTTCTATTACGGTCAGCACCAAAACCAAAGTGTATAATTTGAACCAAGAGTAACTGTCGCGTGAGGTCAACGAACCGATCAATCAAACGTGATACTAGTTACTGTTCTTACATACTTAGTGGCTAATTAGGCGTAATAATATTTAAACATTTGACATGACGTTGGAATGCTGTGAGACTAGAATCGGGGTTTCAAAAACTATAGAAACTACCTACGATTAATTAAGTAACTCACCTACAGGGTGAAATCGAAATGTTGATACGAAATAAGTGTGTCTTACTCAGTTGATGCTGGACAATGGAATACACTTGTTCAATTGTTTTAATTAGTCTTAACTTTGAGGTGTCCATAGATTAAGGTCGAGATTTCATTTGACATTTGTATGAATATCCCTAAATGGTGGATATTGTAAGAGGTGACTAAAGAACATGCGTTTTGGTATATTTTAGACGATATGATAACAACCTGTCTACGAATGGTTTCGTTTGCTCTACCTACCCCATTTGCAAATACAGACATGATTACGTATTGTTGTCATGTTTATGTAAGTATCTCTTTCAATTAATATATAAAAAAGGCTTAAGCGGCGCGGTAGCGTGATGGTACAAACGCAACGCTTATTCCTGGCCGTTGCGATTTGCGTGCTGTCTAGTTCAACTTTGAATATTACAGCCGATATCGTGACGCTACCACTCGGGCCCGCCCCGCTTCCGCTGTCAATGCGTTTGGACCTTTAAAGAAGACCAAATTATCCTGCGAAATAAAATGTAAGGTTACGCCAATGACTCATCGATGATTTTAGTGGTGTATTGTGTTTATTGATATAAAACCGGTCAGTGTATCTAATTTTATGTCCGTACTAGCTGTGCCCGCGACTCCGTCCGCGTGGACTTCGATTTAACTCTGGCTGCTAATATATTAATAACTTTGATTCTCAGATACTGTCTGTGCATTTGTCCAAATTAATATCAAGAAAAGAAAGTGAACTTGAACGCGTCAGAGCAAAATAAACACACAAACGCAAAACACATAGGTATACGATACGTTTTGTGAAACACGGAACGTGCAAAACCATTGGTTATATTTTGGATGTTTTTCAGGAAAAAGTTTGCTTAGAGTATTAGATATAGCAATTAATTATAAAGCTTTTCTGTACACGATGTTATATAGGGACGCGGAGTGGTAGGGACTTCTTCGACGTGCTGCTTATGGCCAGGTTTTTCGCCGAGTTGGTCCACGGCACCTCTTGGTCGTGCAGTGGGTGCGGCGGCGGCGGCCGCTTCAGTCCCAGGGAAACGGCCTGTGTTTTGCTCACGTTCACTGACAGCCTCCATCGGGAGAGCCAGCCGAACAGAGCATCCAGTGTCCTCTGTTACTTTTTCGCCGCGTGGCGTGGGTGATGTTCATCGACGAAGTGAAGTAGTGTGCGTCGTCGGCGAAAAGTCCCAGATGGACATCACCAATCACCGGGGTGTCGTCGAGGAAGAGAACATAAAGGGCCGGTGTCAGACAGCTTCGCTGTGGGACGCCCGCTAGGATGCGGCGCTCCGTCGAGGTAGCATCTTCCACCGTCACGACGTGTCTTCTGTCATTTAGGAAGGAGGCCAGAGCGCGGACGATTCTTCTTGGAGCTGGTAACACAGATAGTTTGAATAGCAACCCCTCATGCCATACCCTGTCGAACGCCTTTTCAATATCCAGCAATACAGCCGCTGCTTGCTCCTTCCTGTTTCTCGTCTCGGCCAGGAAATGGAGCACTCTCGTTAGCTGCAGGGTTCTGGAGCGCGCTCTACGGAAGCCGAACTGTTCGGGGCTCGCTGTGTGGTTGCAGATGTTTTAGCATTAACCTTTCAAACACCTTTGCGGTGGTGCTGAGGAGGGCGATCGGTCGATGACTCTCCGGTTTCTGTAGATTATTCCCGGGCTTCGGTATCATTATCACCCGGCCGAGCTTTCAGGCCGTCGGGAAATGGCCGGTGTGCGTGACTGCGCGCCAGGCGCGTTTAAGATTCTGGTCATCGCCGCGATGGTGCATCGCGATAGATGTCGCAGGGCCATGTTCGGGATCGTGTCGACGCCAGGTGCTTTCTTTGGGCTGGATCTCTTTAGCTCCCTTTTCACTTCGCTGGGCGAGACGATAACCGGGTTGTCATTCGACTCGATGGGTGGGGTGAAGTATCTCTCCAGGTGTTCGCTGGCTGCTGCTGTGTACTCGGCGGGCCTGATGGGTTCGGCTGCAACTGCTTCTCGAGGCACTCGGCAAAGATCTCTGCCTCGGCTTCCGCTTTATACCACATTTGGCCGTCCCGATCTCACAGTGGTCTCGTTGGCGTCGGTGTTGCGCTCAGCTATTTTTACAGCCGGTCAATGGAGAGGACGTCTCCGTTTACCGACGCGATGTGGCTCTACCAGGCCTCTGTAGCATGCAACTTCAGTTCTTCTTTGGCCTTTTCAACCAAGGTCTTTAGGGAAGGGCATCTGGTCAGTTGCCACTACCGCCTCAGTTGGCGGGTACGCTGTATGAGATCCTGGATCCGGGTTGGCAGTAAGTTTCTCCTCTCTGTTTCCGGAACAGTGTGTGTAGCTCGACTAAGTGACTTCTGGATGTTGGCAGCCAGTGTGTTGGCGTCTTTGTTCACATCCTCAGCGGATGTGATTGGTTTGGTTTGGGATTTCTTCCCCAGAGCTTCTGAGAACACTTTCCAGTGGATGCGTCTTCCCGGCCTTCGTTCTATTGTGGTTGCCGTGGACTTCAGAGTTAGTAGGACTGGTATGTGGTCGGATGCCAAGTCAGATAGTGCCTCCTGCACCATCTCAGCAGTCACTCTCTTGCTAATTGCGAAGTCTATGACCTGCTTCGACCCGCTCGCGTCGCAGTAATTAGTCTGTTCTTCGGGTCCCAAGATTGTGGCTTTGTGGATCACCCTTCCGGCGGTATCGGTGTTGATGGAGTGCCAGGCTGGATGTTTGACGGTAAGATCACCCGCCAAGATGATCTGCGTGGGTGGGTGCCGCCATCACATCCGCCAGTTCTGCCGCGATGTTGGCCGGTGATGACGCCGGTTAGGCCGCATAGATCCGTAGTTGACGGCCCTCCAGTAGGACGTCAACTTCCCAAGATGTTCAGGGGGTTGAGTTGTTTGGGTTGGCCGCGGCGGAACTCGCGGCGCGCTTTATAGCGTAATGCTTGCCGCGCCTGTGCAACGTCCAACTTAAAATGAACCCTATTTTGTACGGTTTACTTTGTTATTGCCAGCTCATCTTATGTTGGATTTTTTTGTGTGTTGTCTATTTTTTTTTAATTGCAAGTTCCATGTTATCATTTAAAGGACTATAAATTACAAAATGTCAATGCTTACACTGAAGTTTTCGATAAACCAACAACGATGCTTTCAAGCACTAATTGATACATTTTTAAAATGGACGTAACTTTTTTTATTTGTGAACCGATTTAAATAAAATATACCCTATATGTTAATCCGAAAAAATGCCTATACATCAGTGAAAACCGCAAACTTCTACGTTAAGCCGTTTTCGAGATTAGCGCGCACAAACAAACAGACAAACAGACAAACAGATAAACAGACAATAATTCTAAAAACTATTGTTTTGGGTTCTATTACGTTAATAAATAGCCCTAGTAACAGTTTTTCTCAAATATCTTCAATGTACAGACACGGACTTGTTACAGATTTATTATATGTATAGATAAAGGCCGTGCGAATATTCCGATGATTAGGTCCGACGTTTTGATTGACTTTTGGTTTTTGCACGGTTATTGCATTTTAGTACGATGATTTATGAGTTTGGACAACCGTTAACGTAAAGTTTTTTTTCCATTTTTAGGAGTTATTATGTACAATTTATTATGATAAGTATGTCTCTTTAACATCGGAAGTTAAAGGATTATTTCCTAAGAATTTATAGAGTTGTTAAACAAAACCCAATCTTTATCCGCCCAGCTGATTTCATAACATACATACAGCGTATTTTAAAAAACCTTGTATGTACCTGGTAAAAATATTGTAAACAGTATAAACATAATAATAACATTGGATTTTTAGGTAGACTTCCCAAGTTTTACTTTTCTTGTTTTTTTTCTCTATGCGCTAATTTCGAGAAAATAAATAAATGTCTGTGCTCACTATTTCATACCAAATACACGCCTTGAAAATTGAAAATAGTACAGGGTTTTATTATTCAGGCCTGTATTCCCAAATAGGCAGAATATACAAAATGTTACGCGGGCAAAATCACGACAAAATTACTATCAAATTTTGCTGCTTTTAAGTAACATCATAATTTTGAGTTTGAACGTAGATGAATGAAGTATAATATGTTATGTTACCTATTAGTGACAGGTTGCTAGCCCTGCTGATTAAGTACCTTTTCACACGAATATACTCTACCCACATTATTTAAACTGTACTGACAGATAATAAACGGCTTGTGACCATCTCTTGGCATCCCAAATTTGTTCAATGGTATACCCACACAACGATTTGGACCAACATTTTAAAGGTGGACCAAAATGAGTTTTTGAATGAGAATTCCAAACCGGATTAAGCAAGATAACCTCTCTGATGGAGACTTGAAATATTTTGTCGATCTGTGCGTCCTTTTTACACATGACTGGTTAGATAAGGATGGACTTACCGAGGAACTATATCAGAGAGTTTTGCAGACTGCGAATCGCTATGTGGAGTTATGTGTTATTATTGAATGGATGCGAATGGATTTTCTTGTAAAGGAGACAGAACCGTAGAACATTGTCACTATGAACGTAATAAAGATTTCCTTTGTGTTGCAATGCAAATTGCATTACAATGTAATTTTTTCTAGATATTCCATTAGTTTATCTCCTGGTTTCCACCTTCCTAGATTTCAAATGTCTTGTTACGTTCTTGTTAAGTACTCCGTCAAAGTAATTAATAATTTTCTATGTATCCATTATCTAACAACAAACTTACTTAAATGGCTGTCTTAAATTTTAATTATATTTATTTACCCACTCTGTTTATATCATTTATGTTGTGGGGTTCAATGTGTCCACTTTTATGGAAAAAAAATAAAAAATAAAATAGTTAAGCGGGTAAATATTCGGGCGTTTGAACCGCTGTCATTATTCTCAACCTTTTTTTATCAGATATTGTTGGAAATGTATAATAGTCTAGTGCGTACCTATTTGCAAGACATAGACACTATATGACACACTTATTATACAATTTTCTAAATAAATCTAATAAAAAAAGTGTTGAGAATAATGACAACGGTTCAAACGCCCAAATATTTACCAAGCCTGTCAGTTTAGTTCCATTCCTTCCTCTATGATACACAAAGTTATCGCAAAATCGTTTACAGCTCCATAAACCATCCGGCAACTTACCTAATATGACTTCACAGAAGGCCTTAGAGGCCAAGTTTTTTTTTGGCTCTAAAAGATAACATTTTTGCTCTGCAAAACTTTGTAAAAATGGACCTTCTATTTTTTAGTCTTAATCATCCCGACTAATTCCTAGCATAAGATTATTAAGTAGCCCCAAAGGTTTCCCAGAAACCTGACTAATCACCGCATCTCAAAAAAAGGTCTAAAATGGCGGAACAGTCGTGACTCTACCGACGCCTTTTTCGGACGCTTCCACGCATTCCTTGTTCTAGCTTGTTTTATTTTATTACTTTTTATTGCTGTTATTCTTTGTGGCCAGTCATCGCTCCATCGGTAGATGTTAATTGTTGTCTGTGGATGGAGGTTGGATTCGAATTTCGAAACTGGCGCATCTAACCGCTAGAGTTTCTCTGTTTCTTGATTCGCAAGTTTTTTATGTTGTATTTAGAATATTATCATGCATGGGCAATGAAATGAAAAGTGTACGTCCGCATAATAGAGTGGACGATGTTTTGCCAATTCCACACGCGTAATCTGAATTGCTTTCTTTCTAAAGACTTTCTAATTTTTCAATGAAATCGTATTTTGTCTTAGGATCTGAATCCTAAACATCCAGATTATGAATTTGTTTCACCTTAAATCTCTGCATGTCTTGGAACACACCATTAGTTGTCCATTTAAGTGTTTCTACGTTTTGAAATATGGACCATGTTACACCAACTTTTAATCACAGCTCCGACTTGTCATGTTTCTTATAAAAAATGTGTAATTCACGTGTAAAACAAAGACAAACATTAACTTTTTCCCAAACGATTCACTAGCCTGGGAACCCACTGGTTTTACGTGTAATTACATGATTTTTGTCTGCGTCACAATCACAATAAAGACCTATCTCTCCTTTTTTACTACGAAACGTCTTTCACTTTATAATATATGTTAAAAAATGCTGTCTTATCTATATTATTTAAAACACTTGAAAATAATTTAAACCCATGACATTTTCATTCGCATGTTGAAATCTCGCGACCCGGTTCTTTATTGCTAGAAAATGCATTTTTATATTACAAAAAGGATCCAAGTCAGAAACTCAGAATAGACACACATACACATAGCAGTCGACAGTACGACTATACTTACGAAGGTTAATCAAAGTGGTCGGAAAAACACGTTTATTTCGATTCCGTTTTAAGAATCCAAAGTTTGTTTACAAACAATACCTGTATTCAACAGATCCATCTAAATTTATCTCAAAAAATTTAACATCCTCCTAATGATTGAGTTTTTATACCGTTTTTTGTCATCCGAAGCCAAAAAAGTGCGGAACCATACATACCAAATAAATCTTATATTTATACTCATGCAGCCTTCGGCCTTCGACGTTTTACTTTTAACTGATAGAGTAAATCTCATCTTCATTTTACGGAAGATTTTAAAATTGACAATTTTGACAAATTTTGTGCGTAAATTTTGCCAAATTCAACATTTTGCTTTTAAATTTTTTCGCATGTTTATGTTTTGTCCATTCCCGTGTTTTATTCTACATCTACATAGATATACAAATTGCTCAACCAGCAGAGAACGTGTTATGGCTGAGGCTGTGGTGATGATAATGATTGTATATTTCAATTTGGCTGGATTTGACTCAAGAAATAACATCATTGTGCCGTTGTTCAGTTAATAATAATAGTGAACCGATTGAAAACAAATCGTGGATCCACGAATCGTGTTCCAATTAAGGTTGAACTCAAAGCTCTTGTTTCGAAGTGTTTGAAAACCTGATGCTAAATGGTTTGTTTCGTAATCTTCGAATGATGAAATTCCAACACTTCTATTTTATACGAGTAAAACTAAAAACGGAGTGAACATTTTACCGACGAACTATTCAAATAAACTCGACGGTGCGTGGGAAGGTTACTCTTGCGTCCTAGGTTCACTAAAAAATCTTATAAAAATGTAAAAATATTTCTAGAGAAAACAAATGGAGTTGAATGCATTAGGAAACAGGTTCTGTAACACATACATAAATCACGCCTGTAAGCTGTATTCTAAAACGGGGTAGGCAGAGCACATAAAACGCTACAAAGACAAAACCTCGCGGCCACTTCCAGCGTACATTTCTAGGTAAACCTATACTTAATAGTCACAAGTTGCTAGCCTGTCTCCTAAAATATACCTAAACCTATTTTCCTTAGTCGCCTCTTACGACATCTGCTTAAAAAATGGAGAGGTATTATTCTTAACCCGATACCACACAGTTTTGTAATAGCATTGATTATTATATTAGTGGTACCCTTGTGGATAATCTACAGGATGTTACTGTCTTGCTAAACTTTATACCTACCTTATGAATGTTGCGGCACAGAATGCTACATATTAAAACAAAATGCTAACGAACACATCATAATTAAACGAAATGTTAATTAAATTACCCATTTGAATAACATACCTATCCTTAATTAAGATTGTGTTGTAATGAAAGCTAGATAAGAAAGTACTAAAGAAAATGTTGGTGCAATTTGAAATATGGATACTGGTGCACCTACAGTCGGCAACAAAGATATCGACACGGTGAGAGTGCCAAAAATATGTACACTTGACCTTAGTGTTTAGGCAACAAGAGCGCGTTTGTATAGTGTGATTTGTGACTGTGTCTATACCTTTGGTGCTGACTTATTTATGAAATTTTACAAGTTTTGTGATCAATGTCGCTTCCCGAGGCAAGCACAAGAGGCATGCTTTTTCCAAATATTTAAGGCTCATATTTGCACCAAAACTGGCTGTCGCGCGAGAGAGGTCGGTCAGTGACAACCAGGCTAGTAACCTCTTGCATTACCAGCTAACGATTTGTCCATTTACAGCTGAACATCTTATATGTTCAATTAAATATTCAAGTGTGTTTTTTTGTGTTCAAACAGTAAAATTGCTAAGGAAATGGATGTGGATATTTTCAGGAAATGTAATTTATAACATTAGAATCAATTACGAGCGTGAATAATTTAAGTATTGTATGGTAATATTTTTTGTATATACATTATATTGTGTACCTACATAGTTACATTAACATCACGCATGTATTCCTAATTGGGATGGGCATAGCACGCAAACTATTACATAGGCAAAACTGTGGCTTGTGATTGAAAGTCAGGAAAGAAATAAATAATATATGATAGTGACAGCTTCCTAGCCAGAAAGAACAATGTATAAAAAATAGCAAAAATTCATACATCACGCCTGTATTCCCAAAGGTAAAGGTAGGCTACAGCCTACTACACACTTGAAACGCTACGTAAACAAAACCACGGCTGTGTGAAAGATGCTCACTGTCTAGGTAACAGCATTTTTATTTTCTAAACAGTTGGATCACATAATAATAACATAATCTATAACTATACCAAATATCAAGTTCATAAAATTCATAGTTCCTGAGAAAGTCGGTTGCGATGAACAAACAGACTTAGTCACGTCACCGGGGTTCGTCTTACCATTTTGTTTCGGAACTTTGAGATTGCATTTATATTATACTAGCTTTGCCCGCGTGGAACTCGGTTATATTGCGGTATAAAGCACAACTATAAGAAAACTTCTCGTTTCAAACGACACACGGCGCCATCGATCTATCATCTCTATCGATCGGTTATCGATTGATATCGATCTATCGTCGATCGATATCGATCTATCAAGCAAACTATATTTTTGTTTTCCCTCGGGAACATCAATTTTTTCCGGGATAAAAAGTAGCCTATGTCACTCTCCGTGCCCTAAACTATCTCTACCTAAAAAATCACGTCATTCCATCGCTCCGTTTAGCCGTGAAAGACGGACAAACAAACAAACAAACAAACAAACAAACAAACAAACACACTTTCACATTTATATATTGGTGCGGATTCTATCACATTCATTTGTTTAGTCATCAAAGCATTGCATTAGCGATACCAAATAAAGGATCTGCCACTTCATCAAAGTGTCCTCAAGGCGTTCTACTTTCGCTTACCATAGAGATCGCATCTATACGGTACAAGGTCGGCCATCGACAATACGATGTAGACCGATTCGCGATTGCCATACTCTATGGTCTGATGCAATATGTGGTTATGATTTGACAGGTCATGAGTTTAAAAAGATCGGATCGCAATTGTTTGTTTAACTTGGCATGTGTATTGGATAAATGTGTTGTGCAATGTGAATTAAGTTACATTTCTTGTGTGGTGTTAGATTCAGTTTGCACATGTATTTTTTGCTATATCGGTTGTTGGGAGCTGTCTTGAAAGCAAAAGTGTTAACAATAAGACCTTTCCCAAATGTACAAACTCGGAACTTTAAATTTAAAACTTAAATCGCTAAAAGTAGTTATTGAAGGCTGAAGTGTTCAATGAGTTTCGTTGCCTCTGACAACTCTATTTTAAGAATTGAGACGTGACATTTTTTTAACTTGTTATCGAATTTTCAACCGGGTGTGAGATCACGACAACAATCATAATAAACTTTACATTTAAGCATCTTCATTTTTTCTCCTATCATTTGCTTACGTAATTTTCAATCATACCAACACTACCCTACGACGGGTATAGGTAACAATAACACCGATAACACTATCCCTTTCTACTCAGTACGTTATGAAAGAGACGCACTGACAACACTGGAAGTAAATATAGCACTCGTGCGCTCGCGTCGCGCTTGACAGCCGGTTATGTCAACGCGCGCGCTTCCTACGGTTATCGACTCCTGCGCACGTCTGATTGCTTTTATAAGGCGGTGGGCACAATCGGTTATCAATGTCGCGATATATCGAAAGATTTATACTTTGTGCATAGAAACAAAGAAAGACATTTCTTGTAACATAATTTGACATAAATATAACATTATTGTTGATCCGATCTAAAAGTACTTAAACTAAAAAAATAGTAATATTTCTCATGCAATAAAATAAGTGTAAGTGTAGGCGTGTACCTACCTAATGCATTGATTTTTTTTTTGTGCTCATTAAACTCCTAAGACCCGACTTTTTTAACAAATTTGTGCTTAAAACCCAGAAAAAAACCTCAATTTCGATTATTTTTTTTGTACCAAGTCTTAGGTATAGTTGTTTCTCAATACATGATTTGTTCTTTATAATGCACCTGGGGACTTAGACTTAGATCATAATTGTGATGGTGATCGTGAAAGATCCCCAACTTGCCACTAAATGCTTTTGGTTTAACAAATACAAGCAACATTGTAAAACCACTACCTAATAGATTCAATAGTCCTCCGCTGTTCCCAAGGGTATTTTTATCGTACCAGTTAAGTACGTTTCTTGATACTTGTGTCACTTATCTTGTTTTACTTTATCCGGTACAAGCTTTTGGACTTCGATGCCTATACGATGTTTGCAGAGGTGTTTTTTTTAAACCTTGAAATTTTGATACAATGTCAGTAGGTACATACTTACCTTTTTTTAAATAAAACCCTTGTACATCGCTGGATTTTCTGGCTATATTTCTCTTTTTTTTATTTTTCGTGACATTTTGAAAATTCCTTTTGAACCTTAGTGCACTGTCCTTTTACTTCGGAGTCAACCTCTATGCTCTATGACATATCCTGAGACAAAAGTACCTCCGTCGAGTCTTTAGAGCAATAAGAAGTCCCTGAAACCGTCGAGCATGTATGGCGAGAGTTATGAATGTGAATGAAACGAGAGAAGTATGTCAGAATACGCCGAACCCGTTGTGTTTAATTTAAATACTGTGGATTTATTTTGCAACCATAGCAGTTTTATTATCAGTGCGGAAAAACAACTAAGCAATTTGTTTGTTTGTTGTGACTCAATCACGCAAAAACTTCTGTGCATTGTAATGCACTTTCACTTAATGTGCAATTTTCCGCTCTGTGATTTGCTTGCAGTTTGCGGATGTTCCCACGGGAATTATGGTGACAGTAAATTTGATCACCATTCAAATTTTCATACAGTAATGTTCTCAGAAAAAAACGAAAATGTTTCATACAAAATAATGTTCCCTGTGTGGTGTCGAGTTTAGAATAACACCTCCTTTATTTTTTTCCGTGAAAGTTGTAACAACTGACTAAGGAAGTACGTTGAGGTATGCTTTAGGCGACGAACTAGCAAACAGTCACTATTTTACGTCTTTCGTCTATGTCTAAACCTAACAATAAAGTTTCGTGTGCTCTGTCTATCCCACAATAGGGAATACAGGCGTGATGTATGTTATGTATGTAAGTATGTAAGTCCCCAAGAGTGCTGAATCAAGAGATACAAAGTCCCCAGCATTAACTCATCTGATCTCGTGAAAATGAAGCACTGGTTGTGACATTTTTTGCTACCGTAATGTTGAAGTAAGAGGAAAATAAAGTCATTAAACAATTAATTAAGTTTCTGACATCGCTTGACGTTGTCATATAATTACTTGGTTGCTTTTAAATTGCAACAGGAATACAATTATGGAGCGGACTTGTAATCAAACAACTTGACCGAAGGCTGGAATGAGTAATTATGAAATTTATACACGTTGATCGTCGTACATTTTTAATTATGACCCATTTGATGTTTTAATTAAACAAAAGCAATTGTTTTTTTACAAATATCGCAACTTTTTTACTTTCTATAGGGAGCGAAAGATTAGTGCCGATGACAGACGTTTGACGACAAGATACTGAGTGTTTTTATTTGTATGTTATAATGAAAAAAGGGCTTCTTCTTTGATCTAATCGTACAACGAACTAATCAATGTAATTGCTGGTTTATCGTGCCTACCCTATTTGAGAATTCAGACGTCTTGTCCATAAACCAGTCGGCTTAGCACAGAACGGCGCGAGTAGAGATGCGCGCGAGATCCCTACTAATATTAAAAACGCGAAAGTAACTCTGTCTGTCTATCTGTTACGCTTTCCCGCTTAATCCTCTGCACCGATTATGATGAAATTTGGCACAGACAATCTTTAGACCCTGAGAAAGGACATAGGCTACTTTTTATTGCGAAAAAGAAATGTCCAAAATAACTATTCCACGCGGACGAAGTCGCGGGCACAGCTAGTAGACTATCCCTGTCACTGTCTAACTAGAGACGTCAAAAATTGACTGTTAGTCTATCCTCGTGCATGAAGAGTCACGCGTGTTGTAGTGCTAAGCCTTTTTTTGTTAACGAAGTGGAAGTGCATTACACATACTCCCGGGCTTGGGAGGCCCGAGAGTTATGTGGAACTCTTTCCCCCGTCCTCTTCCCAAGTGGAAGCGGGGAACATTAAAACCACTCCGACGTTGTCACCTTGCTGGGTTGGGAGGCGCCGTGATATCTCAAAGATTCGACCATGGCGTTATTGCAATAACGCCCTGCAGTGCTAAGCTTTTCCCCGGGTGGTGCCGGGTTAGAATAGCACCTCCCCCTTTCTTCCCGTGGGTGTCGTAAGAGTCGACTCTAGGAAAGGGTTAGTGTATTGTGGGCGATGGGCTAGCGACCTGTCACTGCAATATCACTTTAACCATCTGGTTACCCGGACATTGCTAAACGTGGCACTGGATTTTTGAATCCATGTGCTCTGCCTACCCCTCTTGGGATTGCGGGCGTGAGAATATGTATGTATATGTATGTAGTGCTAAGCTTACTAAGAATTCTGAAAAGTCTAAAAGTCCACGGAGGTTTCCATCTCCGATCAAAAACAAAAACTTTATCCCGATGCCTACAGCTTGATAACCTTTTCCACACTTGGAGTTGATGATTATGACCGCTAAACGACAACATTAGACATCCTTTCTTCTTCGGCCTTGTGGCTTCGTGATGTATTAACGCTCCGCTTTGAGCTTAACGGTGGTGTCACGAAATCTGTTGGCGGGCCATGCTAGAATCGACAACGTTTTGAAATACCGTCTTAAAACATGGCGTTGGTTGTTCGTTTCGAGAAGTACCTGCCACAAAACAGAGAGAGAAGGACAGTGCTGATTTTTAGACTTCGACAAAATGTCAATTAACATCTTATATGAACTTAATTTTACTTACGAATGTTACGACCGGCAGTTGCAATAGATAGAGCTGAGTTTAAAGATCACCTCAACTCGTTGTCATCCCTACTCAGCCCCATAATTCCTGTCTTTTATAAGGGAATTCCACGCAAAAGGAGTCGTGGGTTACTGCTAGTTTTACTAATACATTATATTCGAGTACATACATAATACTAATACCTAAATGGTGTAGGCACTATAACCATGCAACCAAATCTGCGATATTAAGGAAATGTCAAATAGAATTCATATGTCATAAATAAAGCTGACAAATTTTATTTTTAGGTATTTTTTTAATCTTGAGGAAATTACATTTAAGTCAAGAAAATTGTAAAGCAAAAATTTTAATGCCAAATACATGACTAATATAGGTAGGTACTTTTGAAATAGACAATTCAGATGTAATTTAAAATGGGCATCGGCATTTAGTCGAGTTCTTCCTATGACAGCAAGCTCTTATCGTTTGTTTTTTACGGAAACGAAGACAACATTCGACGCGCAGTGAAGCGTTAAGTCTAGCGTAAATAAACGCCAGTTCCATTCACCTTTTTTTTTTCGTTATGGCCAGCACGCCATTGGTTACGCTGTAATAAATCTGGCAGGTTTTAAAAAGTCAGAATTATGAAAAATAGACACGCAACATTTTTCTTAATTTTTTGCTAAACTGCCATATCAGTACTGCTTTATTTCTTGCCAGTACTTTTGAAGAGTTTGAAACGTTTTTTTTTTTTAATTTTTGCACTTAACGTGAAATCTGATTATGGTTTTTTTTGGCTAAAGTAATTTGTTTTCCTTATAAGTGACTTTAGAAAATGTATGACTATAACGTTGGGTTTTCCAACAGTTGCGTCAATTCAGCAATTATTTACGTCTAAATATGTGAAGCTATGTGACCCAGTTATCCTTGATTACGACAAACTATAAAAGGAATCTGGTTTTAGTAATTAAGTCGGTACTATGTATGTAGGTAACTATACCAAACGATTAATGTTTTACGTTGGAAAAGTTAATAAAGTAAAAACGCATCAGTGAACATGAAAATGCCTTAAACGAACTAAGGCTAACCCACATCTTAAACACAGTTTGGCTCGTTATGTTTTGGGTTAGTCCGTTATCCCTTCGTCTTGAATGCGGCGGCTGCTGCCAAACGCGCACTGCGCGCCGCCGCTCTGTTACACGTGGCACTATAAACGTATTATTTATTAGTATTATTATAATGAGTAGGTATTGTTTATAAAATTATTGAATCTATTATTTAAATGATCATCATGTTGTCTCTGTTCGAGTCTTCCTAGAATTTCGCATCTTCATCTTATTCATTTGCATCCAAACCTACTTATTGTCATTCATATTGATAATCACTAAAGTAGAATAGGTACTGTAAACAAAACTACTATAAGGCTCGCTAATAGTGAAATTAAACGGATATACGTCTTCATATCGATATCGAGATTAGAGCGACTTGTTTCGGGCCAATACGTATTCTATCATTAGGAGGAATGCGCCAACTGCGCGCACAGCTCTTTCCGCGCAACTATTTGACGCAACTGTATTCGTTTTATTTCACTATACTTAACTTAAGTAGAGCGCCAACTATTGGGTCTCGTTTAACTGTCTCACTCCTGGACATCGCGCTCTTTTCGCATCTCAAA
The DNA here is from genome assembly GCA_005406045.1 of Adoxophyes honmai. Lineage (NCBI taxonomy): Eukaryota > Metazoa > Arthropoda > Insecta > Lepidoptera > Tortricidae > Adoxophyes > Adoxophyes honmai. Next base: position 18,284 of record BHDV01025442.1, read on the forward strand.
CTTGGAAGCCATGCGCCATTCATAGATTACCAAAAAACTCTGCGACCGTCTAATCTAAAATGTGTTATTAACCGTAAATAATTGAGTATTTAGCGAACAGCCTCCAATTTCCTGTCCAATAAGCACCGCGTAACTCGATCCGCGATCCGGATTCCGCGTCCGGATGTCCGGGTCGGATTATCCGGAGCGGTAAACATCCGCTGTCACAGTCGCGATACTGGGCTGCCGCAGTACACATATTTTTGTTAGTGTTGTAATTAGCAATACATATAGATTTCTGTTATTGTTTGTACATTGTTTGTGAGGACGTCTGAAGGCTCATTGATTTTTTAAATAAAATACTCTCTCTCTCTCTTTCTATACCTCGTGAAAGGTCTTCGGCAGGCAGGTAACGGTAGAAAGACAGCAATATTTTCACGTCTATGCATGTTCGGGAGTCGACCTTCTGTACGTGGTACCTTTATCTATTCTTTTATGTATCAATTTGATCTACTTGCGAAATAAAATCGTTGTTGTGTGATTTATAACGAGTGTTCGAATGACAAAGTTGCAAAGTTATTTATGAACGTAACTTATTATGTAAGAGTTCCTTTATGAAAACCGTCATGAAAAACAAAAACAAATAAAAGTATGAAAAACCTTTTTTTAAAGGTATAGTGTAAAATAATGTCACTGAATTCGCTTGAAGGAGGGTTATTTATTTGTTAATATATCCCTATTAAGTACTTTTATAAGATTTTCTATTTAACAATGCAAAATCTATAACTCAATAGATAAAAAAAAACGTTATATTCAACAAAGCCACACATGTGCTGTTCAAACACTACGTACTGTGATGGTCCAGATGTGAGGATCGCAGACGGATGCAAACTTACGCAACAGCGCGCGCGCCGCCGTTGCGACTCCTGCGCAGCCTTCGTTCAAGTTGACGCATTTTCGATAAATTTATCCTCGTTAATTTTGACGTGTGATATTTTCCTTTAATTTTACCTCTTAATCTGCTGCTTTTCATTTCCGAAGCATAATGAGGTAGGTAGGTATAGGCGATTTTTTATGAGAAAAAAGATTTAATGTTGCGGTTTTTTGAGATATATAGAAGCTTAGCTTAAAAGGAAAACAGTCGAAGGTTTTATAAATCCTACGATTTCAGTTACCTACGCGATCCTCTTTCAATTTAGGTTTAAAGAAACGCCGTGAAACGGAAATTTAATACAAAATATATATTTTAATTTTAAATAATGATAATATTTAGAAAAAGGTAAATAACCACTTTTTTTGAAAACCGTCCATTCATAACAGTGAACTAAGTATTGACACGCATGTGAGAGTTTTAAAAACACATTTGTCTAAAACAAATATGTTTTTATTGAGACCAAGTTGTTATGTTATTTGTCTGTGAATCGTAAATTTCCGCCGTATTGTGCCGAAGATAAAGAAACATAAACATATCCTCTTAATACCTTGACGTAAGGCATCGAACCTCAGCGAAATTAGTGAAAGCAAATATTACAATAATGACACTTAGCTTGGATGAAATATGTTAAAAAGGCTACTAGCAACCAGGCTTGTTTTTGCACGGAAATTTCCTATAAGTTCACTGTATTAAACTCATTTACAAACTCTAAGAAATACTTTTTTTCCGTTTTTGAGTCATCTTACCAGTTAATTGTACAAAATAAACACGACAAATCACTATCACTAAAAATATCACAAATATCACATAATTATCACTATAAATAGGTGTGTCTATACAATTGTATACCTCTTTCGATGTAAAGAAAACCTTGAAACACATACTTTTTAAGAAAACCCACTCCCAGTTTCTACCAACAAGCTTTAATAAGACTTCGAAACACCACGAAATGCCGCGACGCCTCCTAAACACGTCCCATCTAAGGGCCGCATTCCACGTCATCAACTCGTCCAAGTGGCCCATTAAATGGCCCATTACTCGCATTAGACACGTATTTTATTCGCCAGAATAAAGCCATGGGCACATTGCTTAAAGTTTAGCCCACGATTCTTTTCTTTGATTAGACAAGAATGGCCCTTAAGTCTTCGAAGATTTCGTAATACTTAGTTCGCACTGCCTGCGTTTCGTGACTCCGCTCGTTTTGATCTAATGGTAGTTTTGTAGTTGATTCGTCAAGCTCGGAACCTCAAATTGAATTAAGCGACGCACTCTACTGTAACGAATGGCGGCAGCCACAGCGCAAATAAAGAGATGATGTGGAAAGATTTGACTCGTTAACAACGTTTTTGAGAACGTCATTGCACTGTTATTAAAGCTGTGATTATAATGTCATGTTAGACTAACGTACGTTCATGGACTAGCTTCCGCTACCATTTGTTTTTTATAAACAACAATAACAAAGTTTTGTTTAATTTGGTGAAATGTTTCTGAAAGTTACGCGCGTAGCTTTTTTAAGATTCATTTTTGTATATTTAAGTAGTACTACTTACGTTTAAATATCTGATTAGGTAGATGGGTACGCATTTCATTCAGCAGTTCATCAGTATTCATATATTTCTCTTATTTACTTACCTAGTAGGTAGTCTTAGTTAGTCAAGTGTCTATTTGGGTACCCAAGAGCCAAAAACTTGCTTGGTTGCAAGTTAAAATTTTGATCAGATGAAATTATCGTATATCTATGTTGTTGACTGTATTTACTTACTTACTCACGGTCACTTTTCTCGTCATGGTCGAGTAGTATCACGCCCGTCTACTCTGGCCCTAAGAAAACCGGTCGGTGTTTGGGCCAGCCCTAGGTGGCATAACACTACCTGCGATTATGCGATTACGGGTCGTAAAAATTGTATTGATGTCGTAAAATACGTAGGATTTTATCACATCTTAATATCTGATGAAGCTGGAATTTACTTATAGAGAAAAGGGAGGAGTATTTTTTTTAGTTTTATGATGGTCTTTCACTAGTTTGATTTACAAACATGGTTGTCGATTATGTTTGTTTAATAACCTTGTGGTAGGAATACATGTATTATTTTTCCTTCTGGAAAATTGCGTGACGTCACCAGAAATATGACACAGCATCAAAAAAAGGCGCAATCAATAGAACTAGGTTTCGACAAAAATACGTGATCTGATTTTTTTTAATACACGTGCTGTCAATATTGCGAACAATTTAAACCGTACGTGTAAATTATCTAATTATCGTTTTACCATCTGGTTATCCTGAATTTGCTAGACGTGGCGCTGGATTTTCGAATCCATGTGCTCTGCCTACCCCTCATGGGAATACAGGCGTGAGAATATGTATGTATGTATGTATGTGTAAATTATCTTTAATTTCCATGCTATCCTATCGTTATTAAATACTGCTAAATCCAAGTGTTATTTGATAAATTCTTAACATAATCATTAAAACAGTGCTAGAATAAGGATATTTCATTGAAAGATGATATTGAATATTTTTATGAATGAATAAAAAAAAACAATGTTATGATGTAATCAAACAGTATTTTGAAATGTATCGCAAAAATTTTCAACTCATTGTACATAAAAACAATACACAATAGGTATAAACGGAATCATAGGTCCAATACAAATCCTACACCGAATGCAGCGTATGCGCATATTAATGCAATGACTGACATTAAATGTTAGGGACGCCTGCTTCGTGCATTCATGTATCCATTATGCAAATCTATGTACGAATGCTGTCATGGCTTTGTTTTAACGTATGTGTTCACTATGCTTACCATAGAACTTTTATATTCGCAACCTAGCGCCATCTAGTTACACGAGACGTAATTTTCGAACAGCGCCATCTAGATCTTAAAATTGTAACTACATAGTAACTTTTGCGCGCTATTGAATCAGTGCCTGTTTAGTACTTTAGGTAGCTTAATGTGTTATTATTGATTTCTGCATTGTTGTAAAAATTAATTAACATTCTTTGGTATTTTTTTACATTATACATTATACACACTGTCGTGTTTACAATAATAGTAGAATTTCTGATAGACCTAGTTGCATGCTAAGTTTTATCCTCGACTTGAAAAATATAACTTGTTCCAAGGAAGCATGGGAGAAAGAAACGACAAACGCTTTTGACCTTTTAACAGAGGATGCTAAAGCCCCTGGTGTTATTTAAAATTGTGATATACAATGGCATATAGGTACTGGGCTTTATTAATAACCTCAAAACATTACATAGCATAAAATGTAGAGCGACAACCGGCGGCCTTATTCTGAAAAGATATCTCTACAAACCAACAGAAGACAGTACCGTAATGCCTGTATAGGCATTTCTATTAACTTCCATAATACCTTAACCAATTTCTTTGGGCATTGTTATTATTTCTTGATTTACATATTATGAATGAGTCATAATAGTAAAATCTAAAATTGGTATTACGCAGACGTCCGCACTGTGAGGACAGTGTGGGGGGTGTGTGGGATTCTCCCCGCCCTCGCCCTTCCCGAGTGAAAGGAGGGGGAAGGACATACCCAGTAAAAACCCGTCGATATACCTGGTCTTGCTAGATCTTTACTCTATTTTATTATTTATTACCTACGTTTTAAATCAATAAACGCTCACAATCTCTATAAATGTGTTTAATCATTATACCTACATCTGTTCTTTCAAAAGGTGTTTACTCAGTTGGTATTGAACGGTACTAAATAGCGGCTTATTTGGCATTTATTTCTCAAATACAAAATGACTCGTATGGTCACCAAGTTTTGATAGACTCCCTAATTTAGTACAATATTCGTATGACTCGTGTGTTGTAGATATTCAGTTTACAAGGAGACAGGGCCGATGTGTTCACTATTTTTCTAACTAGAGCAATAGCGAGTTAAGCCGTCATATTTTGACCCTGGGTTAACAAACGCTTGATAATCGACGCTAACCCGAAAGGTCACCTAGGTGCGCAGGTTTCTTAAGTACATAAGATCACGAGTTAGTCACCTAACTTTGATCTAGTTCGAGACTAATAGGGTTAAGAATAAATATATTAGCAGCATGCCATGTTCATACATAAGCATGAACATTATGTCATCATCATTAGAGCTTTTCAGTTCGCTGGATGTAGGCTTCTCGCGCCACTACGCCAGGTCTTCACGTCGATTTTCTTCCTAATTACACACCTACATAACATCACGCCTCTTTACCATAGGGGTAGGCAGAACCCACTTTGTTCCACTTGCTGCGATCCTTAGATACATTTTTTGCTTCATCCACATTCAATAATCTCTTCTTTATATTCCCTTTTCAACAAACTCATATACATAGTCCCCGTTTAAATCTGTTTAGTAAATCTTCTTTCGTTCATCGTCTCTATCAGACCAAACCAAATTTTCTGCCTATTAAGTATCTACTATCTGACGAAAGTTGTCACTCCGCCTACTACCACAATAATTATATTCCAAGTTAGGTCTGCATTATGTTATTAATCTGTAATCTGCTTTAAAACAGCAAACTTTGAATCCCATTTCAAATATTTGACGTACTTACATACGCACAGTGTAGTCACACGCTGAGTGGGTAGGAGTTTTGCTCTATTAGATACCAAAAATTGCACAAAGTCAATTGGTCGACTTTTGAGCACTCAGTGGCTCTCAAAATGTAATACCTTTCCGTTCCTTCGACTGACCACACGCATTTTATTACTATTTTAGTATTTCCAATTAAGTTCAATCACGAAATGCGGTTCTCACGCTCAAAAACTCATTGTATTGTCTACGTGCCGTGTCAATACGTCTCGACATCGATACCCGAAAACCAGCGTAAGCTTCTTTTAGGGAACCGAAATGCATTTCTTGTACCAAAGCGACCAAGAACGAAAATTGACAGGTTTACATTTCGACAACAGCAAAAGTATTGTTGTACTTTTCTTAGGAGTACCAATCGAACTTTGCAGACAGTTACATTGAAATCCGTTAACGGATACGATCGAGTAGTTTCCGATTGCTAACTACGAGTCACAGCGTAGCTTTTATCGGCTTCGGATAAAGTTTAAAATGTTCCTATAACAGAGTAACCGTATTTTTCTCGATGAGCAGGTTACTATCTCGCCTACTGACCTTGCTCTACTTTGAATCTATCTTCATATTAGAAGTCCACTGATGATGCTTTTTGCAGCGCCACGCAAAATTCTGTTAGTTTAACTGTTGTTTTTGTTGTGATCTTGTTTTGTTTCGTTCCGACAGTTTTGCATTGGTTTTTAAATTCAGAATCATTTGACGAGTTTTTGTTTTACTATCTCAGCGTTTTTACTTATTCGAAATGTTTCCTCATTTCAGGTAAGCTGCCAGGCGAAGAGGAAGACAATTTAGGACCAACGCTTCCACGAATCTCAATGCCTTTAAATGAGAAAATGACTGAAATGCCCAGTTTTCAACTGACAACATCGTCCACGCTTCCCACACGGACGACATCGGCGGAGCCACCGACGACAACTGAAATCAAAAAAGAAGATACAACCACAGAAGAGATGGTCACAGAAACTGTGAAGCCAAGACCGAGACTGCTAAATTTAAGTGTAGATGATCTCAAAAATTTCGCCTTTGCGTTGCACAATCAGACTGCAGTTAATACCAAGAAATTGACTGATCTTAGCGATGTGACTCTAGATGGAGAAGAAGAGTACGAACCCCCGAAAGTGGAGATGCATAAGCTCGAGAAAGAGATACCGGATAAATTCTATACGAATTTACAAGCGCCGTTTCATCCAATACTGACGGTTGACCGGTCAGATGAAGTAAGGGAAGAAGCTGAATTGTGCCGAGAAAACGAAGTTTCGTATAAGGTGCGTAATGACACATTAATTGATGAAGTTCCTTATTTGTCTAAATTCATAACTTCTTCTTCTTTCTCCTTGCCTATTCCCATTATTTGGGGTCGGCTCTCCTCGTTCTTTTGCGCCAGGACAGTCTATCCTGGGTTGTCTGCGCTGTGAGTTGGGTCTTTTCCAAGTCGCGGGATACCGTGGACAACCATGTGGCTTGGGGTCTTCCTCTTGCCTTTCTCGTGTTCGGTAGTGCTAGGGCTCTCCGCACCACGTGGTCTTCAGGGCGTCTCATTACGTGGCCATACCAACGGAGTCTGCTTTCCGTTAGCTTATCCGTGATGGTTGCAACCTTATAGCTGCCTCTGACATGCTCATTCCGCACCTTGTCGAGTCTTGTTACCCCTGCTGCCCATCTCAGCATCTTCATTTCGGCAACGTGGAGTTTTTGTTCATGTGCCTTTTTTATGGCCCAGCATTCGGCACCGTACATCATTGCGGGTCTTACAGCTGTTTTATAGACTTTGCCTTTAACTTTGATCGGCATCCTTGTGTCGCACAGTACCCCTGAGAGAGCTCTCCATCTTAGCCATGCAGAATTGACTCTGTGGGTGACGTCCATTTCAATGTTACCATCCGCCGTCAGCATTGCTCCAAGATACTTAAATTGGGATACCTTTGGGAGCGGATCTGTCTCGATGTGAATCGTCTTTGAAATAGAAGTATCGCCACTAAAGTTGCATTCGAGATGTTCGGTTTTACTTCGGCTGATACGGAGTCCATTGTTTTCCAATGCGTGTCTCCACTGTTCGAGAGTCGTTTGTAGTTGTTCTGCACATTTATCAATAAGTACGATGTCGTCCGCATAAAGCATGCACCATGGCAACGAGGATTGGATACCTCTGGTGAGATAGTCCATTACCATATTGAAGAGTAATGGGCTCAACGCCGAACCCTGATGAACGCCGACATTGACTTCAAAGGTTTTACTCATTCCCGCCAAACTCCTGACCGTCGTGCTACTCCTGTGATACATGTCCTGGATTAAAGCCACGTAACATTCCGGTAGCCCTTGCGCTCTCATCGCCTGCCATACTAGGTTTCGTGGCACCCGATCAAACGCCTTCTCCAGGTCTATGAACACAAGATGCAAATCTTCCCGGTTGGACCTGTGCTTTTCCATGACTATTCGGACCGCCTGTATAGCGTCGATTGTGGACTTAGATGGTGTAAACCCGTACTGGTTTTCAGAGATGGTAACATGCTTCAGGAATCGGTTGTTTAATATTTTTTCCCATATTTTAAGAGTATGCGAAGTTAGTTTTATACCCCTATAATTACTACAAACGCTAACGTCGCCTTTGTTCTTGTAAAAAGGCACTATGCAACTTCGACGCCACAGTTCTGGGATCCTATTGGACTTTAAGATAGCATTGAAGAGTCTCGTGAGCCATTCAAGACCTATGTGTCCTGACCGTTTCCAGATATCAGAAGGAATTTCGTCAGGGCCAACAGCTCTGTGGTTTTTCATGTTAGAAACTGCGGTTTTCACCTCTGATACCCCGATCTCCGGGACTGGCCCAACAGTAGGTTGTATGAGAGGTAGTTGCTGGCTTGGGAATTCCTCATTTAGCAGCTCTTCATAGTACTGGCCCCATCTTTGGTTTATGGCTTCGTTGGATGTCAGTAGACGACCGCTTTCGTCTCGGATATATTTGTTAGTTTTGATATCCAGTGTTGATGTATGGCGTTGCTTCGCGATTTTGAAGATTTCTGCATCGTTCTTTGCAGATTCTAGTCTGGTATAAAAACATTCATTAGATTTTGCTCTGCTTTGGGCTGCTTTGCGCTTTGCTAATTGTTTTGCCTTCTTGTATTCTTCGCGGTCGTCCTCCAGTTGTGTTTTTTGCCATAATTTAAAGAGATCCCTTTTAGTACTAATCGCTTCTTTAACTTCGTCGTTCCACCATGTTGGATCTTTGTTATTCCTAAGTTTTCCCTTCGAGACTCCCAAGACCTGGGATGCCTGGGCTGTACAGAAGTGCGCAAAATTTGACCACATAAGTTCGGCGTTATTAAGGTAAACGCAGGTATTAACGACCCCCTTAAGGCAATTTTGAAATCAATGGCGAATTTTAAGTATACTGGCTATCTTCAGAGTTCTTTTATTATTTTTATACGCTAATTATATGTCTATAGATTTTATTTACTAAGTGAATTACTACCAATTACAAGAATATCATGGTAAAAATATTTTTTGAAGTGACAAAGTCTATTGTTGCTATTAGCGACCCATGATAACGGTCGTGATGCTATTAACGATTTTTAGGAAGCTATTACCGATCGTAAGGAAGTGGTACAAAAACATTGCTGAAAATAACTTATTAAAAACCAAAAATAATAAAAATATATTAACACGTCTCGCTTTGATTAGATGGATTTGGTGTATGTTGAACAATTTAAAAAAAAACTGTATTACCTATAAGTTTATTTGTTATTTCCCCGTGTGATGCCGGGTTAGAATAGCACTTCCCCCTTTCTTCCCGTGAGTGTCGTAAGAGGCGACTCAGGGAAAGGGTTAGTGTATTGTGGGCGATGGGCTAGCAACCTGTCACTACAAACTCACGTTTAACTATCTGGTTACCCTGAAATTACCCTAATACCTGCACTGATCTTTTGAGGATATGCAATATAAAAAAAAAATACAGCTTTATTTCGCTATCTGTTCGAGCACAGCTATCAACAAATTTTACTCAATTACAGATGGACTCGCGGGTAACAACTAGTTTAGAAATAAAAAATAAGTGCGATCGGTAAAAGCTTCCCATTGTCACTATTACCGACCCAAAACCGACCATTATGGCTCGGTAATAAAATTAGTAAGTATAGATGTAAAATGCATTACCGATTCATAAAAAAAACTTAGAATGGACTTCTTTGATTAACTCGACTGTAAAATACACTTCAATCTATTGGTATAATAAAATACAAGTGTATCAAATCAGTCTTTGATAAAGAAATCATAATTTGTAAAAATTGCAATACAACATCAATATTCGGATAATATTATAGTTTTATCAACATTGACAATGCAAAAATAAGAAAAGTAGACAACATTGCATGGATCGTATATAGATTTACACAAAGCTTAGTTCTTTGTGAATCAAATGGTTTATTCATAGTTTTGCTATCAGTTCATAAAAACATAAAAAAGAAAGAAAATCAAAATGTTATGTTGAGGGCATCACCGACGTATGGGTCGTTAATAGGATCCAACTTAAAAAGTCGTGAAGTTATTACCGCCCTATTTTAATTTGCAGATTTCCAATATAAAAGGGCTTCTTTGTACTTAACAGTGATAGCAAATTAATAGAACACGCTTTGACGAGTCAGTTGAGTGAAATCCTGTATGCTTTGGCTTCATCGGTTTGCTTAAAATTGCTTACGCAGAATCGTCACTTTCTTACCTAGTAAAACAAGGGCTAGTATGGCAACATCGGCTTCCACGCAGGTCCGCACAGAAACCGATACATTTTATCTCTATTACATATTGTTATGCACATTAAAGTATAATTAAACGATGGGCAACAAACGAGCGCGTGTGTGTGCTTACTTACTTATAGCTAAAACAGTTTTAGAATCGGAGAAATTGCAAATAATATTAATAGGTCGGTAATACCTGCAGATTTTCGATAGGTCGTTAATACCTGCGTTTACCTTACCATAGTCGTTGTTTACATCTTTATCTAGATACTGTTTCAGGGCAACAATCAACCCTTCACCCTTCGAACTGTAGAGCTGACGCCATTTGATTTTTGGGGTTTTGTCCTCGGCGGTTCTTATAGGTCTGGGCAGTTTCAGACATGCCACCAAGATCCTGTGTTGCGACGTAAGTGCCAGACCAGGGATGACCTTGCAATCCTTAAAATTTTTAAGTTGGTGTCTATCGGCTAAAATATAGTCAATCTGTGTACTGTGTCCAGAGCTTTTATAGGTTATTAGGTGTTCTGATTTTTTTTGAAAAAAGGTATTAATAATGGCAAGATTGTGTCTAACCCCAAAATCCAAGATCTCTTGTCCTTGCCTGTTTACGGTCCCGTAGCCCAGATTTCCGTGTACGGCAGGGTATGAACTGTTAGTTGTTCCTACATGTCCATTTAAATCCCCACCGATATATTTTGTTTCAGTAGGTGGTATCTGATTGATCAGGTCATCGAAATCTTCCCAGAACTGGGATTTTTCTGCTTCTGAGCATCCGACTTGCGGGGCATACGCTGAGATTAGATTTAAGGGTGATTGCCTGTCCATGGCCAACTTCACAGCAATTAGGCGGTCACTTTTTCTTTCAACTTGAATTATCCTTTGCTTTAGGTGAGTGTCTAAAACGATGCCTACCCCATTACGTGTTGTACAAGTGCCATAGTAAACAAGTTGGTAGCCCAATCCGATATCCCTCGACTTTGAACCCTTCCACTTAGTCTCCTGTATACAGCATGCATTTATATCCCTCCTGTTGAGGGTTTCGCTGAGTTCTTGGCTTCTACCATTAAGGGAACCTAGGTTCCATGTAGCAAGTCTGATGGTCTGTCTGTTGATTTGCGAATGCGTATTCTTGTCATTGTGTTCGTCGCTTTGGGGGTACGCCCTAGCATTCTTTTTACTCTTTTGCGCATTCGCGTCGCTTACGGGGGACGCCCTAGCATTGGTCTGATATCCTTTTGTTGTACTTTGCATATTGAACGAGGAGAAGAATTTTGGCTATTTCGTTTTACGGCCGGCTGCCGCCTGACGCCAAGACTGTCGCCCTCCTCAGGGCGCGAGCGCTGCCGTTGATCCTTTCGGACTCATCCGCCACCATCTCTTCTGAATGCTCCAGCCCAAACATTCAGCACTGTTGCCGACCTCACCTCCGATGATGTCTGAGTAGCTCTGCACAGGGGTTTTTTTAACGGAGTTACCTTCTCCGGCCTGTTGGTCCGCGGAAGCTATTTTATTTCGCTCCTACCCTTCCGGTGCACCGGACGGGCATTCCACTATCCGCCACCTGTGGACGCGTTCTCTAGGGGTAAGGCTCCCCCGAGAAATTCATAACTGCATTTCATTAATCTTCACTAAATTATCTTCTCGATGGGCTGAATCTTGATGGGCTGAATCTAAATTCATAACTGCATTTCATTAATCTTCACTAAATTATCTTCTCGATGGGCTGAATGCCTATCGAGCGTATTGATTACTGACCCACCCTAAAACTTATTTCAATTCAGCAATCACCACAGTCCTTATTTATGTAAACTAACTTAGTACACAGTAAACTTACTTAGTTTTATTTTTTTTTAATTTACTGCTTCCCCTACCTTCTTCTAAAGTGTATGGCTAAAAGTCGCGTTAGCGGAAAATTTCACAACGGCCACTTTTTTAATATAAAATTACTTACATACATACATACATATTCTCACGCCTGTATTCCCAGGAGGGGTAGGCAGAGCACATGAATTCAAAAATCCAGTGCCACGTTTAGCAAATTAAATCAAAATTACTTAACTTTGAATAACGGTAGCTTTAGCGCTTGTCGCATGAACATTGAACACAGATCACTTTTCAATACGCTGTAGCTATGCCTTAAGCGTGGGAGACCCTTACGTTAGTCCTTCTTCAGATCGGCGAGCGGATCGACCGCGCTTGCGAAGAGACCTGCGAATGCGTCCCAGGGGGCATCTTCGACTGCTCCCCTCGCTGCAAGCACCCCTACATCCGTCGCGGGCGCCGCATCAACGACCCACTCTGCTTCGAGTCCCCGGTCGACCAGTGCTGCAGCATCATCGCCTGCGCCACCGGTAATGGAGGTAACCGTTGGTCGCTAACCATTAACCATGGATTAACAAGCGCCGTTACTCTGCATGATTATTAAAATTTTGTTACTGATTACTGCCTAAGTACCTACCTAGGTTAGGTTAAGTATCCCAACGTGGTTTGTTCGCATCTATGTAAATGGGCTTTTGAGTTTTGGTTTAATGTTTTAGAATGAAAATGTCACACAACAATGAAAAACTAAGCTTAGACTTGGCTCGAAGTAAAGACGGAGCTGAGATTTAGTTTTGGTCCTAAGCTAAACTCTGTCGTTTCGTACCATGACGTTACTATCATTATGACAATTGACTCGTGAAGTGTTCTGCAATTGAATCTGAAGAAAACCGCAATTAGAGGTTTTAGTAGGCTCCCATGTTGATTATTTAGATGTGAACAGATTGACGTTGGATCAATAAAAACAAATCTCACTATAGCATGAATAGGCTTTGATTACTTACCAGTTTTAGACAACAGTGTTTGTTTGTGTTTACCAACTAATGACTAGGAAGTTAAGATATAATTTATTCCAAAAGAATATGTCTCATGATGGAAATTAATTACAAGTTATCTTTACCCGAGAATTGTAAGATGCTTTGCCAATCAATAGATCTGAAGATAAGTCACAATCTTCAAGCTTGAATTCAACAGTGGCTTTGTTACAGGCTACTGAGAAAGCGTTTGTCTTATTGTTACTATATCATTCTTCCTACTGCACAATAGCCCACAGAATTAGCTTTTCGTAGAAACAGTAGAATATCTAAACAGGAATTGTCTCGAGAGTTTACTTTCTTCATTTCGGAGGTCTTTGTGAATAAAGTTGATGTTGGATTCCATCTGTCAACAGATTCAAAGGTGTCAAAACTGGAGGTGTGTCGGTACGGGAACGACACGTATCCGGTGGGGTCCAAGTGGAACGTGGGCTGTGAACAGAAGTGTTCGTGTGAGGTCAACTCTATCGTCACTTGTAAACCCAGGTATGTGAAAGAAAAAAATATATATAACGTTTTAAACTGTCGCGATTCTCACTCATATTTATATGTACGCGGGACTTAATCACGATTAATTTGTTTACCTTCTCGGCGTTTCGGCCGCGTTACAGCGACCGTGGTCACGAGTTAATATACGAAACGAGTAAATATGAAAAATTGTATGTTGGAGATTTATGGTTGGTTTTTTTTATTTTAAAAGTAGGTACTATTTCTTCCTTCTGTTTAACGGAAAGGATTTCTAGGGAGAATTGTCCAATACGTCATCTGTAAGTAGGGGAAAATAATGAGAGTAAAATCAGAAATTTAAATCACAAACCTTCACATCTTAGTAATTTTCATACTTTTAACCAAATAAAGGATGAAGGAGGTGTGGTGTAAAAAGGAATGAAACGTCTAATTGTATGTAATTATACGTGTAATGAAGTACTAGTAATAAACAAAGGACCAGCTATTTTAACACCGCAGGAATATACAAATAGCTACACGTAGATGTTTTTCTACCATTTCTAACTAAGTAGGTATAAGTATATGGAACGCGTGGGAACTATAGCCCAAGCCCTCTCATACTGAGAGGAGGCCTGTGACCTGCAGTGGGACGTATATAGGCTGATGATGATGATGATGATAAGTATACATATGTATAATAGTATAAATAAGTATATTTTATAGTTTAGACGGCCGGATAGCCCAGCGGTTAGAGAACCTGACTGTGAAGCTTAAGGTCTCGGGTTCGATCCCCGGTCGAGGCATATGTTTGTGTGATGAATACGAATGTTTGCTTTCGAGTCTTGGATGTTTATCTATATATAAGTAAGTTTATCCGTTGTCTAGTACCTACCCACAACACAGGCATTAAATTACCTACTTTGGGACAAGGTGATTGGTGTGAATATTGTCCAGTAATATTTAATTTAATATTTAATACATTATCTCCACAGATGCAACCCTCTCCCCCAGTCAGACAAATGCATCAACGTCCAAGATCCCAAAGACGCTTGCTGCGAAGTACAAGTCTGCGACGTTTCCCAAGACGTGCATGAAGAATCTATAGACAACATGACCAGTACCACTACCACCACTACCACTAGACCCACTACTACTACCGCTTCTACCACCACAGACACTTCTAACACGAGTACCGCTGACGCTCCGGTAAGTACAAGATTAATTTAATGTCGGTATGAAGTTGAAATGATCAGCGACACCGTGGAAACTATTCAAAATGTTAAACTCTGGTACGTTTTAAATCGGAGAATAGTAAAGTAGAGAATGTTATTGTTCATATGACGTATTGTTATGATAGGATAGGTAGTCATATGCGAGATACGAGGGTTTGTCCGTTATTATTTTTATCAAATTAAAAACAAAGGCGGTTCGACAATACTTGTTCATGATTATTGATGAAAATAAGTAAACAACATCTGATAAATTTCTTGCAATGTGTCAATTTTTCCCTATAAAAATGGTATTTCTGAAGGACTTAGTAGTACCGTAAAGTTTTAATTTTTTAATAGGCTTAAAGAAAAGACTCTCTAAAAGTTCGATAATATTAATTATGTAAATTAGAAGTTCTGCTTGATTTAGCATGTAGGGCCCATATTAATTATCTGCGTTCAATAGGTAAACTAATGATTTTGGTCTTACTGTAGACCACCTCTACCACATCTACCGAGACAGAACTACCGAGTTCTACTACCACTACAAACGCCCCAATGGTGGCTCCAGACAAACATACAAAGAATCGCTCTACTAGGCCGGATACGGTATGACCAGTCGATCACGATCACTGTAACCAATTGGGAGTATATCTGTACCAGGAATTTTTAGAATGTTTCTTGTAAATATGGAAAAGCACGTAAAATGGATACCAACACCGGCACAGGCATATACGATTGTCAAATATGTGTACCTTTGCACTTGTATGCAGTTTAAGTACACAGTTATAACCATACCCCGTAATCGAACCCGCAAATCTGTAGCAAATGTACGTCAGGGTTGTCGCTACCTATGTAAAAAAATATTACGTTATTGAAAATATCTTTAATAACTAAACATCTTATTTACCTCTGTGATTCTGTATAATTAAATCCTTATCCATAAATGTAATGTATGAAAGGCACCATCGTGAATTATATATAAGTTGTGAACCTTCTTCACTATTGCATATGGTCACGTCTTGGTGTTTCCACTTCATATGGCTCGGCACTTGAGCCTGCCCGCTACATATGTATATGACATATCTGGCCTGTTTCTCTCCTAAATAAGTGATGGACTAAATCCCGACACACCTGTTTTTAAATAATTATTATATCTGGGACTTATTTAAATATCAGCTTCTTTGTGACATGAAATTAGATTTTGACAAATTAACTTTTTTATCACTCGGTTGTTTTTGTATTTTCACCCAGGATCTGAGCACTGTAATTTATCCCCTCATAAAAAGTGACGACAAAAGCAAAGGAGTAGCAACAGTGTTGAATGTTCTATCGATCTTCAAAATAAATTATTAAATTAGTAAATTATTCATCGTAATCACCAACCCTGACATCAAACTGTCAATTGCTATGGTTTTGCTACATCCGTTACGAGGTATGGTTATAACTTTTTTCAGTGGCAAACAAAACACCAAAGTCTTTAAGGGCTCGTTAATCACATGTCTAAGTTTATGCTGTACCTATGTGTTCCTGTCTGTTACACTTATGTTTACATTTCTTTCGCACTAGATGTCAATATTTGTGCAATTTGTAACGAAAAAAAACCGTGTAAGTAACTTGAGTTTTTACTAAATATGACAAACATGACATGCTTCTTCCGATTTTGACTGCTTACCACGTAGGTACAGGAGCATCTTCCTAAGAATTTATTAGTAAACCTAATCAGATTGTAATGCAAATGAAAATGTTCCACAATGACTCACACACCCAGATGTGCGAAAAAAGAGCGACTAGCGAGATTATGAAGAGAAACAAAGATCCAATAAAGGGATATATATTTCGGGAGGTATATTTAGGCGACAGGCTAGCAGCCTGCACTAAATAATAGACCTCTTTAATCTCTAACCTAACTTAGAAACTAAAAACCATTAAGTACGTCATTATATTATAGCGTGTGCGTATAGGAGTCGTATTCATTTTATACACTTTATACACACTTAGGTATAAAAATAAAGTATGCTAAAAAAGTGTTGCACTCTTCAACCTCTGCCATTTTTTACACTCACAAAAACGCGTCATCTCTTTCAGCCTCCAGTAGCGAACATTACTGAACCACGCGCCAACCGCCCGTTAGTCCTCGCCGAGCCAATCGGCTCCGTCAAAGTCTTACAAAACAACAGCGTCCAAGTCAACCTCATGCATATGAATAGCAGCAAAGACCCCATCAACTTACTCCTCAGCAACGATGGGGGAAGGTCTTTCAAAGAAGTGGAACTCAAATACGACAACATGATTCTAAATCTGGATAGTGGGAAGGACTATATCCTGAAGACGAGAGAGACTGGGACGAAGTTCAATTTCACGATTACGGCCACTGACCCGAGTAGCAAGGAAGTGAAAGAAGAGTTGATACATGTGACGGAGAAGATTGGATGCCATGAGGATGGGAAGTTTTACGCAGTTGGTGAGTAAGGGGTCATCCATAAAGTACGTCACACGTAAAGGGGGGAGGGGGGGGTCGACAAAGTGTGACATGGTGTGACAAGGGGTGGGAGGGGTACTAAGTTTCGTGACATCACATTTTAAAATCTAATATGTTTAGAGGTAGTAATCGCGTAATTTGAAATATATTTACTGGCTTTCCGCCCGCGGCTTCGCCCGCGTGAAATTCGGTTATATTGCGGTATAAAGCGAACATTCCCTCGGGAACATCAATTTTTTCCGGGATAAAAAGTACCCTATTATTTAATCCGGACTTCTATCTTTACGTCTGCAAAATTTCAATGCAATCGGTTCAGTAGTTACGGCGTGAAAGCGGAACAAACAAACAAGTAAGGAGTAAGGATAAACTAAAAAATATTTCCAACTCTATCTTTAGGGCAATACGGTTTAAATTGTTTTGTTGACGAGTTCATACCTGCCTAGTGACACGCGCCGATCGCCTACGAGCCCTTTGACGAATGCCGCCAAACGCACAGGTGCGTTCGTCAAAGGGCCGTGCTTCGCGTGAATTTGTTGTTTCTATTTCATTCGACAATTGACTGTTAATGTTGATTTCATAAAAAATACTTCATTTAAATGGAAATAAAACTAAACTTGGAACTGCTGTTTTAATTTAATAATTTTTCGATGTGAAATTGCAAAACATGTGACGTCACACTAGGGAGGGGGGGGGGTCTCAGAAATGTGACCACCTGTGACAAGGACGGGGGAGGGCTAAAAAAATCATGAAATTCGTGTGACGTACTTTATGGATGGCCCCTAATTATTTTTACTGGTTGACCAATTTGATCTCAAATCGCATTTATCTTAGTAAGAATACTTTTTATAAACCTAATATGGTTTATTAAGTACAGTAAGTAAAGATTCTAAAGTATCCGAATATAGGTCTAATTTAAACGCATGCGTATGTGCTCGGCTTGCCGCCTTTAGTTTACCGACCAAACTTCGAGTTCAATATCAATACTTGCAAAAAACAACTTTAGAGGAGTTTCAGAAATAAAGATGCAACGTCTTTCTTGATTTTTTTTAGATCTGCTGCTTAGAACCAGTAGCACAAACAATAAAATATACTTAAGGAAAAAAAAAGCGCCCCTAGATTAATTTTGTTACTTTTCATATACCAATATTTAATAGTAACGTAACCGATACTATAATCGATAATACTCTTAATCCTGAGCAGATCCGTGCAAAATTTTCTTAGTACCACTTTCCTTGACGATGTTTTTATTATTGTCTTCCAGGCGAAGAGTTTCACATCGGCTGCACAGAGCTGTGCGAGTGCGTGGGAGCAGAAAGACGGGAATGCGCTGCGCTGGAGTGCCCAGCTCACGTGGGGCTGGAATTAGTGTCCAAGGTAAGTAAAGGTTTAAAAGTTTTACAGATCCAAAGTATAAGTTCACATTAAAATCCCTGCCCTCTTGTTCCGGGCGGTGACAGACTTAGAATTACTCTTTTTTATTTATTCTAAAGATATCGTAAGAGGTGACTAAGGACATGAGTATAGGTATATTCTGAGGACAGGCTAGCAACCAGTGTCACAGGTGCCAACTAAAAACGTATAAAAAACGTAGAAATGGTCACGAAACGTGAAATAGTCTTGATTTTGTCAACGTAGCATTTTGTGTGCTTTTTGGGAATACACGCGTGATTTAGGTATGTTATGTATGTATTCTCTAGGCCACCGGCTTGCAATCTGTCATTGCCTCTTTGATCTAGCTTTAAACCTACAGTGGCTCCAAAAATGTTTTTCTTATGCTTTGCCACCACGTTTGGGAATACAGAATGATGTATTGTAAAATAAATAAAAAATCCAACACATAAGAACTCTTAGTATGAGACGCCTCGCGAGAAAAATATGGATTATTCGCTTCACACAACATCTTCAATTTTCGGTGCTTTCTTTCACCGAGTACCTGCAGTTGTTTTCTCTTCAACAGAAGACTTTATTTTCCATGTTTGTTTCTCAGGGCTGCGTACGGTGGGCGCCAACGCCCCCGCCTCGGCCTCCCAATTGCTGCCCTCGTGCCGCTCGCTGCCTTAGCGACGGTACTTGCCATTACAAGGAAGTAGCGTAAGTGTTTTAGTAATTACCTTGTAACGACCCTAGCGCCACCTATCTTCCGGTAGTACAACTTCTTCCGCAAACATCATCAACTGTCAATGTGTTTTACTTCGCGCTAACCCACTTTCGATCGGTTGCATGAATACAACTTCCAACTTTCTATCTGTGGACTTCGGTACGCAGGCATAACATCTGCCTGGGGAGAGATCTCTATATTAGAGTCTTTCCCACAACCTCATTGACGTAAATATCCATCCTGCGGAGTTTATACAACTTCCAGTAAAAGTCAGAGGCCAGTCGGTGTTTGATTACTGATTCCTACGTTGGGTAAAGACTTAATTACTATTAAAAGATTATTCCGAAGACTAACCGTCATGTTTTTTTCTTTTTTCAATAAAATCAGATACGGTGTGACGAGAGTTGAGGTTCCAGGCATAACAATCTTTTTCTTTCACCATGTGGTAAAGTTGCTAAAATCATCCATAATCTTTCACATACCTCAACCGGATCCGTCCCCAAACTTTGACAACCTTTCCTTTTTTTTTTGAAATCTTTGTTCAATTTTTGTAATTTTTTTAGTATACCCAACTGGACGGAGGTCCCGATTTCGCTAACGGGTTGCGAACAGCGCTGTTTCTGCGAGAACGGCGAGCTGGACTGCCAAGAAGTGTGCACGCCTCTTTCGCCTCTCCCGCCCCAGAGTCTTCGTTGCCCACCTCTTCATCGGCCAGCGCCGGTCAACATCTCTGATGAGGATTGCTGTAAGCAGTGGGGTTGCGTACCGAACGGTAAGTCTGGTCTGCATTAGAATGTAATTTATAGAAAGATAGGTAGTAGTTACTGAGAAAAGGTTTTGGGTCATCACCATCTGTGGCATATGATATGCAAAAACATGTTTATGGAAGCAAGGAATCTTTATCGAGCATGCAATAAAGCTTAGTTTACTTGATGAGTGTTAGGTCGAATTTTCGTAGTAACATCAATAGGTGAGGTGATGGGTATCATAAGATTCATAAAATCATCACTCATCGCATGCATCAAACCGACTGAACATAATCATTCATAATTCATTTTTACTTTGCATTTTTACAGTGGGGAACACGTCTCATTCATATTCTACGATGACAGACACGTACTATGTGACGCCGATGGTGCCCGTGATCCCCGTCACAGAAGTCTTACCGGCCCCGGCAGACCCCACAAATTCCATGCTCACATTTTACAGAAACCTCATCCCTGCAAAACCCCTCCCTCAAGTCCTAAAAACCTTCAAACCAACCTTTAAAAAGTTTGAACAAGACATACCAGAAGACGAGCCTCGCGAAAACATCACAACAGGCTTCGACCTTCCTGATGATGATTACAAAACAGAGGCACCCCTCAACGATGATAGCCACTTCAAACCTTACAAGAATCCGTTAAAGAACCGCTCCGGGTACTTCTTCCCTCAAAAACCCAGGGTCTCCATAAAGCAAACCGAAATTATGGAGAAATACAAGATGTCTGACAGCAATATGCACGACATGATCCGCCAATCACCTGTCACACCCAAAAACCAAATGAGCATAAACCTTTTAAATAAATACTACGAAACGGGTACCAAGATTCCCGTGCAGACATTCGAGAAGTCTCATTATTTCGCGCCAACCTATGTCAAATCTGATAGGGGTGACTCGCAAACTTACATCCAGCCCAATATCAACGTAATCACACCAATGCCTATCCCCTACTTCAAGCCCCTTGTCATTCAGAATCATTCCGTGCTACATCAACCAGAACACGTTGCCATCCCTATACCTGACGATAAAGTATTCCCTCTATCAGACACCGAAGCATTCCCCATGTCAACCAATTCGGACGGCAAACACAATTTGCTTGGGAAGCATGTGACAGTGCTACGAACGAAAGACTTGACTCAAAAACGACCGACTGACCTCCAGAACCGCTGGGTACAGAGCAACACAAACATGCACGTATTGACGAAGTCGCCCAGCCCCTACGAGACAGTTCTGATGAGAGCCATACCAAACCCTAAGTTGGAAACGGCGTCATCTTACGAACGACATTTAAAAAGTCCAGCTGTTTCTGGGAAACCGTACTCAACGTTAGACTTAGAGCATCTCCTGAGCCAGATGGAAGTGGAGTCCGAAGTGAATAGGAACCTCGGACGGTCAGCTGACAAAAACCAAGATACTGCGGCAGGCAAGTGCCCTGGCCTGGTGTAGATCCTTCTAGTCTGTGTGTAGAAGGTGTCTTTTGACTTTGCCGACTTGAATTGACAGACCTTACTTGTAAGACAAATTAACTGGGCGTAGTTATAACATCGAATCCTAGCGATTAATTTTACGGAGACATTGTACTAAAACTCTTAACGTTGATGGTAAAAGTGACGCTTAGAAAATCTTAGTTAGATTTTTGATAACGGCACCTGTGTACCCTTAATATTCCACTTTGAAAGTCATAATGTACTAACATAATTATCGTTTTACTTTCATACACAAATTCTGTACCTCCTTCATTCACATATCCTTAATCCTTGGTAAAACCCAATAAACAAACCAGCATACCTATAACCATATAACTATTCCATTTCAATCACAGCGTTTTGCCTTCACCATCATTTTCACCCCACAGTCTCATCACTCTCATCTCATTTAAACCATTTGTTTTCTTTTGTTATTGTAACTATTTATATCTGTATCCAAATGTATAAAAGTTTATCTTTTGTTATTGTAAACTATCCGTACATATACCTATATCGTTCGTTAATTGTTTGGGAAAACCAATGTCTCTTAGTGTAAATTCCGTGTCACACAAAGGTCTCGAACGTCATATTTAATATCTGAAACTTGTGGCATTTACCGATACCAACGTGTTCCTATAAACAATTGACATTCTACAGGCGATAACCCGCGAAGAATTAGATAATATTAATTGAATTATTTGGACGTTTACCATTGAACCGTCTCGTAATCTTGCTTATATTTATTTTGCAATACACTCGTGCTTGACATTCATTAGAACTTTTCATCTGGGAATCTAGCTTTTAATTATGTATAAGATGGATGCCTCAAACATTGATGTAGGCCCTTTTTTATTTTACATAATTTGACTGTAAAATCTATACTTTTTAGAACGTTTAATTGCTTACGTATCTATCTAAACACAGTTCGTTCTAGCCTTTGTGTCAAATTTACACTAAAAGCGTTTAATTTATCAACAGATGCTAAAGTACTTCCAATTTACAGGAACCCCAATCCCAGACATGGCGAACTCTACACCAACGCAGCAGGTGCCATTCCTCCCCACCATACCACCAGAGATACATTTCCCGCAAGATGACGATGCAGACTACGACCAGAACAACATACATCGCCCCATGAACCCCCTGGTTACGGGTATACCAGGTAACCGACTGTACTTTTTAACCCCTGACGCCAAAAGAGGATTGTTACCTCTCTCTCCTTATGTTTGAATCCTTATGTTGAATCCGTGTCTGTAGTTCTCAATGGAAAACTAACGTTGTCTAGTTAGTTAGTCAATGTAAAATAACAATTTGTTAGTAAAAAAAATAGTTTGTTCGTCAAACCCTACAGACGAAATTGAGCCGAAGCGAGCGGACCAATCCATATAAAATGCAAACTGAATAGGTACTGTCAGGGAAGAAACGTGCGTGAACTAAACGCCTGAATGACCTACCGATTCAGTGTCGGTATAAATTGTTGCTATATTGGGAAATCTAGAACTAGGACCTCACAAAAGATCGATCACGCTTTAACTGTAAATAATATAATGTAAACGTCCCCTCTGCTCGACACTGACCAAATACTTGGCACTTGCAACATTATGTTATAGTGAGATAGGTGACAGATGGGTGTCATCTATTAGGCGTTGAGGCGTCGACCATTGGTACTTTTACCTTACCTACCAAAAAGTGATAGGGCATATTCAGTCCCCGGCAATTAACGTGGCAAGATTTTAATTAGTAGAAATTGAATTGAAACGACACGCAAACTTGCCAAGTTTTATTCCGGGCAAAAATCATGAATAACTTCTATGTCCAGGTTTGCCACCGGGTCTAGCAGTGCTGTCTAACCATGGAGACGAGAATAAGAAGCTGACCGTGATAACCCTCGAGTCGGATTCTCCAACCAGTATCAAGATGCTGTTCGGTCTACCCCCGGTCCTGGTTGGACTACGAGGAAGTGTGGATCTGAGATACACTGACAAACAGTAAGTAAAGCCGTAAAGCGTTTTAACCCCATTTATTTCATTACGAAAATTGTACTACTTTGAACCTAATTATTCAATATCTTTTTCAATAAGATCCCTTGATATTTAAGCGGTTCCACCCTTTTTCAAATCATCCATAGATCCTGGTGGATATCAGTTGTCACGCCACGTGCTGCTAAAGAAAAGGCTATCATCCAATACCTCAATTAACATAACAAAAAGTATAAATTACAATTGAATGAACAAAGTCACCATGTCACATAAAACACAAAAAAACACAACACAATAAATAAAATCAGTCAAACAAACCGCCCCAAACGCTAAACAAAGTACCCAAAACGCTAGTCGTATTACCGCGTTGAATTGCGACGGACAACCTTTGCAACAAGAATGGCCCAGAGCGTGGGTCAAGACCTCTCTTACAAAGACGACGCCCCACTTCTCGGAGAAAAATCATTACTTCTGACACTTGATACCTGAGTTAATACCAACTTCGTAATCCAACGTAACAATCCTTTTTTCCAGTGACGAAGACATAACTCACTGGCAGTCCCAAGTCTTCGCGCCAGCAGACGAGGTCCTCACGACCTCTCGCCTGGAGTTCCGACTGACCGGCCTCACCCCTGGCACTCTGTACCGGCTGCGAGGGAAGCTGTACCTCCACAACCTACCTTTGGAGCCAGAGAGCGAGGTGTACACCATACGCACCCATGATCTACCACAGGTAAGTGTTTATGTTTTGTGGATGGTAGAACTTCGTGAACGGGTCTATCTGCTAATTAAAAAAAAATTGTGTACGTTTAGTATTTGATGTCTTTTACGATGCTTTTTCGCCTTGAAATTTATAGTAGGTACAGGGTTTCAATAACACTCTGTATTACAGGTCACACCAGTAGAAGAGAAGCGTAGAGAAATAAACAGCAGATTGACAGTTATGGACGTGAACGACACGGTGGCTCACGTCAGTTGGAGACGGTTTACCGAAGAAGAGTTGCAGTTCATCGACGGCATTCAGATCCGGTAAGCTGATGATGTAACATAACTCAGCTCCTCATACAGATAGTCCTGGGTGCGATCCCTGGTTCACATTGTTTTTTCGTCATCATTGTAGAACTCCAACAGAGAGATCTCCAGGTAGATGTTATGCGGGATCGAAGTCCACAGAGAGAGTTGGAACATGTATTTACGCGTCCGACTAACGAAACTTCATCAGCACATCAACATTGTTTGAAAATCCATTTTAACAGGCGTTTGTTTCTTCCTTAGCTACCGGCCCGTGGGCACACCCATCTACAGCATGACCGAGCTGCTCCACCACAGTCGCGCAGCAGCAACGCTGCGCGAGCTGCGTGCCGGCGCGCGGTACGAGGCTTCGCTTGTGCTCGTGCCGCCGCCGCGCGCCGCCACTGAGCTGGTCGACCCCGCAGTGTTGGAATTTACCACTGCGCCTTATGTCGGTAAGTTGGGATACTATCAGGAGTCAAAGCTACTACTACTCAGCCCTTATGTTGGTTTGTCGGGATTCTATTGCAAGCAAACGCTCTAACTTAACTCTTATGTTGGTTAGTCGGGAGTCTATCACATGAGAACAAAAACTCCAACTTAAACATTATGGCGGTTAGTGGGGATTCTATTACAAGCGAGTAAATGCTCTAACTTAACTCTTATGTCGGTTAGTCAGGAGTCTATCGTGAGCAAAAGCTCTAACTCAAACATTATGTCTGTTAGTTGTGCTTCTATCGTGAGCAAAAGCTCTAAATTAACTTTTATGTCAGTTAGTCGGGATTCTAACGTGAGCATAAGCTCTAAATTAACTCTTATGTCAGTTGGTTGGGATTCTATCGCGACGTTTACGCGATGATGGCACCCTCAATTAAAATCCATTGAAATCAATCAGAATTGTCACATTAATTCTCATTGTCCCTTCCGTTTTCGATGAATTTGCACCATTGATAACGGGGTGTTGTGTCATAGCAAATGGTGCGAACATCTCTATTGAAGACACAAGGTGGAGGCGACAACCATCCGGTAATGCATTTTATACTTGGAAGTGTAAATCTTAAGCGTCACTGGTAGACAATAGACATTTGTAAAAGAACTAGACTTTCAAGTATCTAAGGTAATCTGTACTACACTAAAATGCTAAACGCTGATATGAATTGTATAACTTTCATTGTATTTCTGCACGTAAGTAGATTTTAAATATTATATTTAACTTTGATTTAGCATTGTTTTATATCGAAACACAAACACGTAGGTAACTTGAAGAATATTGTGTAGAAAAATCTGTCTTTTTACTTCAGTAAATACTAGTAGGTACATGCATGATCCGTGACATACACACATACATATTCTCACGCCTGTATTCCCAAAAGGGGTAGGCAGACAGTCTTTCAAAATCTCGCGTTTAGGTAGGTACAGTTGGCTTCTTAAAACTGCGAATCTTTTTCTTTACTGGTTAGACTTAGGGCAGAATATGTCAGTTACGGATTGGCTCAGTCTATGTAGCGTTTCGTGTGCTCTGCCTACCCCATTTGGGAATACAGGCGTGATGTATGTTGTCTCTATGCCACGTTCGTGTGCTCTGCCTACCCCAATAGGGAACACAAACGTGTTTGTAAGTATGTAACTATGATGATTCTACTTTGACCACGCATTTTCACCACAGACCCTTACAACTGGACGGTGAGCATTGAAGCTCGTACAGTGGGCTCCGAAGCAGCGGAGCTGACGTGGCGAGGCATCCCCTCACCAGCAGAGCGCTGGGTGCGGGTCTACCGCGCCTTGCACGCCTGCGGAGGGGCGAGGAGGGAACACGATGCATTCCGACTGGCGGCTAGGGATCTACCGCCTTCAATAACACTCACCGGGCTGGAACCTGACACGAGGTAACTATGACATGTTAATTTATGCCAAGCTTTGATGGCAAATACTAAGAGTGAATAATAGATACTGTGGGAATTACTCCAATAGAGAGATCTCTCCAGGCAGATGTTTTCATATTTTCATATTTTTTGCAGATGTCGCGTGTGGCTCGAGTTGTTCCTCACGAATGGAAAAGTGAAGACCAGTAACGTGTTGGAAATAAACACTAAGTCACTCGACTCTCCAGAGCAAATCGACAGTAAGTCTCGGTTTATTTATTACATACTAGCTGTGCCCGCGACTCCGTTTGCGTGGAATCCGTTTTTTTTTTTCACATTTTCTAATGTTTCTTCGCTCTTATTAGTCGTAGCGTGATGTTTTGTAGCCTAAAGCTTTCTTCGATAAATGGCGTATCCAATACAAAAAGATTTTTTTAATTCAAACCAGCAGTTCCTGAGATTAGCGCGTTTAAACAAGCAAACAAACTCTTCAGCTTTATAATATTAGTATAGATTCAAGAAAACTGAAGTAGCTACCAATATGTAATATGGATTGATAAAAAAT
Source organism: Adoxophyes honmai (assembly GCA_005406045.1). Lineage (NCBI taxonomy): Eukaryota > Metazoa > Arthropoda > Insecta > Lepidoptera > Tortricidae > Adoxophyes > Adoxophyes honmai. Next base: position 45,253 of record BHDV01025442.1, read on the forward strand.
ACAAAGTTAAGATCTCTACGTGCGACATTCTCGCTCGTATGGAAACAAAATGGCACGATGAGGACTCCGTGAAAGTCGGACATAGATTAACATCCTTCCTTTTCTCCCACCATTGCAACCTGTCATTATTATACCTCTTTCATCTATAATTTAGCTACCTAAAATAATGCTGAAAGTGGCTACAAACGTTTTGTCTGTGTAGCGTTTTTTTGTGCTCTGCCTACCCCTGAGAATACAGGCGTGATGTATGTAATTCATTTTGTTGTTGACGAGGATTTCATTCACACGATCCCTATGACAAAACTAACCATGGCTCATTTTCTATAGATGCAATAGAAGCGTCTTCAGTGGGCGGGCGAGGGACGGCGCCCCGCGGGGACTACTACGGAGCCCTAGTCGTTGTGGGCGTAGTGGCCGCTTTGGGAGCGCTCACGTCGCTGCTGCTCCTATTGGTGGTGGTGCGCCGCCACCGGCCGCGCTCCGTGCCGATCACACGTGAGTACCAAGGCTCTAAGAGTAAAGAAGTAATAACAAAAAAGTCTTCATTGTACAAAAATGAAAAAGGGTAAGTACAAAGTTGGACTTATCCCAAGAGGGATCTCTAAGAGGGAGTACTAAGGCTGCAGAAATTTAAGGCGTTAAATCAGTCGGTGGGCGAGGGACGGTGCGCCGCCACCGGCCGCGCTCCGTGCCCATCACACGTGAGTACCATAGACGAAAAAGCCACTAGACAGATGATAATAATAGAACAAGAATAATACAAATAAAATTTGTAATAGCAGCCAGAAACGTAAAATTGATGAATTTACGGTGTTTTGTGTGCTTACAACTTAGTGAGTTTCAAAAAAATTGTACATAGTTAAGGGCTTTAATAAAAACAAAAGTTAATTGATTCTTTTGTGTAACGACAATTACCCATACATTTTGTATAGGTAATTTTCGTTACACAAAAGACGCGATCGTGATTTTGTTTTTATTAACCCTTAATTTATGTACAATTTTTTTGAAACTCACTCAACTGTTAACCTTATTTGGAAACACAGGCGTGATGTTTGCGGTGTTATTCTGAATCTAAACCATTGTCTAGTAATTTAGCTCTATCAATTAGGTACTTTATGTTCTCACTATACTCTATATCTATACTCTTTTTGTCCAGCAAGGATACGGAGTCAAAAATATGTAGGTACATGTAAAAGCAACAGTATGAAATGATTTGTCTTGCATTTCAAATGCTGACTGCTGGTTTTTTTTGTAAGCAGTGACATTGAAAAACCAATCGAATAATATCAATGGGATGTCTGAAAGATGGCTGTTACAAATATTGAGCCCCAAGGCAGTGATAATATACACGAAACTATTAAAAAGTAACCATTGACTTACATATTTACTAAGTTATTATCTAACGTTCTCCTAAAAATGTATGAATTCTGGAGGATAAATTAACATCGAATAGTTCTGTTTGATCATTCGACTTAGTTATGCTAAGGATAGTAAGCCGGTCTTATTTTTTTTTCTCCCTTGAAGCTGACAATATGACATCGCGATCCTATATTATTGAATTTACGATGCTTGAAAGGTGAATACAGGCGTGAGGATATGTATGTATGCATGTATGTGAAAGGTGAAATGGGATAATATTTTGTATAGAATGCTATCTGACAACGTTGTTTATACTTGTTGCGGGCTGCATTCGCTTTGACCTGACCTGACCGCAGGCCGCAGAACGCAACCAGTGTGACAAATCCTTTAGTCTACGATGAGGATTTGTCCCGAAATAGGCATTTTTTATTAATGCATCTGTTTTTTTTTGTTCACAGCGGTGCCAACAGCTCCTCGTGAGTCTTCTCTTCCACCTTACGACAACCCTGCATACAAACTAGAGTTACAACAGGAAACTATGGGTAAATTACGCATTTAAATTATCAATTCTTGAATAAGAGCAACCAAATTCACCATAACAAATCGTACCACTTGATTGAAAGTTCAGAAAAGGCCATGGTTTCAATATACTGGTCCTAGAATAAGTTAATCTGTTAACCAAGTATAAAGATGACCTTATCATATGTAATCACATAAATCTACAAGCGACTGTCACACAAAGTCAATGCGGCAAAGAACTATTACGGCAGCCACTTTTATTTAAAAACATTTGAATAAAAAACTAAGTTGAATCATAAACGGATAACTCACGTTTTTTAAATCGAGTTTGGCTCGACATGATTCGGACTGATTCGTAGCGAGAGCGGTGGCGCGCAGTGCGCTTTTGGCAGCATCAGCCCCCGCCGCTCCTAGATGAAGGGCTACGAATTAGCCCAAAACATGTTTAGCTAAGCTCGATTTAAAAACGTGAGTTATCCGTTTATTATTCAACATGAGTGAGTCTCACGGTAGTTTAATGTTCAATAAAAAACTAACTTAATATTCCTCAGATCTCTGACAATTAAGCTCCCGTGGGCACCCAAACGGCCTCAACGGGATATCTGAACGCAGCGTCGACATCCAAAATGGGCGACCGTATAACGAAATGGGCGTTTAAACCCACGCATCAGGCAGTAATGAATGGACCAAATCGCTGTCAATCGTTTACGTGCCTTCAAAGTGTTAAAAGTGCCACGAAGCAATGGAAACGAAAATTGTGTTATGATTTTATAGCAAACTGCTACTTAGCTAGCTCAAGTGACAATGATCAAGTGCAAAGTGTTAGCCAAAACTTTTTATAGCGTAAGGATTAAAGATACTTTACTACGTACCTAATTAACCTCCTGTTTATGTTAGTGTATATCTCTTATAAAGCTATAAGGCAGGACTGGGAGTAGCTTTGAACTTTTTAAAGTATGAATACAATCTCGACCGCATCCAGCAACAACAGACGATGTGTTGTTATATGACACTCTACTCCGCGTGAATCCACGACCCTAGCGAATATGTCACATCGTGTCGTTAACAGTGTCATCGACGACACATAGTCTGCTGCTGCGTGTACGCAAGACTGTAATCAAACCTTAATGCAGCTATTAGTGTTAATGTCACTTTTTGATGCTAAAATGACAATTGTATCGGCGGTATCGTCACAGCTATGAATCTGAGAGAATAAATACTCTATAATGTTGCAGCTTCATTGGGTCTAATGCGTTCTGAAAGTTAACAATGTCGATTGGTCTTTCGGCATGATTGACAATCGCAACTGTTCGTTCACAAGGCAAATGTCGGCGATTACGCGATCGCGGGTGATTGACAATAATTTTTAAGTGTTGCCTATATAGAAAGTGTTTTGTGTTTTTTTTTAGATTCATGTTACGTAGGTACATTACGAATTTTGTTCGTAAAGATCTTTAAATTAATGTCAAGTGTAATTTGGAACCTACTATTTTTGCATTTAGAGTGTAAACGTAAAGACAAACATAATTTTCATATAAAAGTTACGTAAAACATGCTAGAACTTGCAGAGACAGGGCCAATTCTATTTCAAATATATTTTACCTACAACACAGTAAAAACTACAAACAATTGATGCCGCTCTAAAATATCTGTACTATTTTATTTGCACTCTATTGTAGTGATGTGTAATTTATATTCTCGACACAAAAACTATTGTTCTTATTAAGTATACTCGCAAAGTTATTTTTTAGTAAGGAATTAGTAAATGTTAATAAATAAGTTAATCTCGTACTTACCATTTTCAGTAAATAAGGTGATGTTACAATATTTATTATGTAGCTTTAAATCATATCCAGGTTTGTTGAAATATTGTTTGTACTTTTTTCAAAACAGTGTAAAATGAAATAAAAATTATACTTGTTTTTCCTACACATTTGAATTGATTACATTTCAAAACAAAATAATAATACTATAAACTAATTTGATTTCAGTCGCCTCATTCTAGTGTTCTATTAAATTATGACTTTTAATAGCATCAAACTATGCAGCTGCATCCCACTTTTCTGTGTCCGTCAATTTGTAATTTAAATTAAAAAAACAGTTTTTTTCAGCTAATCAACATCGATTTTCTTGATTGTTCGTGTCAGAATTTTAACTACATTATGTATTTGTATTACTCTTGTACTTTATTCTACGAGGTTAAAAATGTACATAATGTTGCCATGTTCTCGTAGTTGTTTTAGTTTATTTATAAAACAAGAGATTACAACGAATCAAAATCGACGAATGATAATTAAATAAGTGCCTTTGATTGACCAACGTTTTGATAAATCTAATTTTGTTTTGTATATAGTGTTGATAGACTAGTTAGGTTAAGAGTAACGTATGCTGTGGTACCAATATTTTCTGTTTGTAAAGTCTAATCTAATTACGGTTTATAAAATATATAAACTTATGTAATATATTTTTTGTTGTTTCATTTACTCCTTTTATGAGATTTAAGTTTAAATGACAAAAATTTGCGCAATTTCAAGATATTAAAAAGTAAATTATTAAATGATTATACAGATAATTGCAATGTTTTAACTTACCTGTTCATTGTTATCAAGACTAATTTTGTTAAGTATCAACACAATATTGCGCCAACCCGAAAATACGATGTGGGCAAGTAGGGTTTAGGAACGTCCCAATAGAGATTTTCATAAATAAATTGACAAAATCAACTATAGAAAGTAAGTAACTTTGATATATATTTATGCTTTATTTGAGTCATCATCTCGGGAAATTCGAATCAACATTATGAAAGGGAAAGGAGTAGCAATTACAAAAACATCGTTTAATTCATATACAACACCAAATCACATTATATTTTCTATATATTTCTTAGTACATAATAGATTTCTTTATATAATTTTATGCTCTAACGACTACCCGCTTAACCAGCTCGTAACAAACCTAGTTACGATAGGTGCATACACAGTTAATTTCAATTGGTATTACGAATTGAAAAACACGTTATATTGTTTTTATTTGTATTTAATAATAAAAATATTATTTTAAGAAAATATATTTAAAGAACCAGAGATAATCATAAATTATGGTATTCATGCTTACTGGGCCCGAAAGGAAGTTCTCTGATCGTGTTGTTAACACTATGTTTATAAATATCTTTATTATACCTTATGTTTGTAACAATAATTATCTAATATATATTATTCGGTCTTCCCGGCGCATACTGGGTGACATATAGTATGCGCTACGAAAATCGGAAACCATCAAATGAACTCTATTTGGCTGGGACAAATCGAGTCCATTTGATTCTCCAAAATAAATAAAAGACGAGAAAAATAAACTCTAAAGATCTTAAAACCTTACGTAACAAGAAAATAGTAAAACGAAACGCTAAATCCAGCGTTCCCTTCTTTATTTTCTTTTATTAAAAATAATAAGCGTAATAAAAACAAAAAGAAGTGTGTTTTAAATTTGAGGTAACAATGTAAAATGTGCTTGCCTCATATTGTTGAATTTCTATTTTATATTGGTTCTGTAAACTACAATTTGTGTGATTCATCAAGCGTGACATCTGATATGTTGTTGTATCTTACGAAATTTAAATATTTCTTTCTATAAGAGTTTATAATGGAGATGAACAACAATCATTATATGAAACAATTCTTCAGATAACATAATGACATAGAAATGTGATAGTATTAACAAAACAATTATGTATTTAGTCCATAATAAAATACTTTTCAATTAAAAAAAAGAAGAATTATTAAATGGATAAAATTATCTTCAATCAAGAGCCTTCAGCCAGTAGGTACTTCATAGCACAGAAGAGAAAAAAAAACATAGAGATCGAATTATTCCAACCAACAATAATTCTCCTCTCATAAATAAAAACAAAAAATAAGTTACTATAGAAAACAATCGACCAACGAAAGACGCAACCAAGTGGTTGAAGCAGAGAGTGACCATCGTATACTACTAACAGATTTCCTTTTTAATCGTCACTAATAATGATGTTTAATTTATCTTAGGAATGTTGGTTTTATTCCAATTTCGATCTTATTTCATATACACAACCAGTCAATTTGCATCTTTCGTCGTGATATATGCAAAGTCTACATATATCCGCGTTACCAAGGCTCGCTACAAGCAACTAGCAAAATGATTCGAGGTGCAATCATATTTATAGTTGCTCGCATTCTTTGAAAACTCAATAACCTTCCTTCAGCCAAAAACAGTTTAAGACCTCGTTAATATTTTGATGTTTATGGGTCTTTTGCCTAGTCTTTTTCGTCCTGAAAACGTGCCTTCCTATCCATCATACAGTTCTTGGTCATCATACAAAAACGTCCCTTACCACCGTAGTCACGTCACATCTTTTTCTAGCTGTTTCAAATCAAAGCGCCATTTTTAAAACAAAATATTTAGATAGAAGGAAGAGAATTGATTAAACAAAATTATCTTCAACGAAATTTCGCGTTCTATTTAATTTCAGCATTAAAAAGAGGCCATACTTTTTTTTTTTAATTTATTGGCCGTAACAGATTCGATGGCCATCACTTATTTAAAAACAGACTCACTTGCTTCTACTTGTGTTTTTCAATCGCATACTGTAAATCTACGCGTTTACAAAAGGAAGACTATTTTTGTAAAAATTGTATACTTAATGACCTTACTACGGTGGTAAGTAGCTCCTACACGGGCCTTTATGATGACATACCGGCTTTTACGGATTGAGCGACATATTGTAGCACGTCGAGATAATCATGATGTGCACGAGCAATTAGATGAAAAAACATTGGTAAAAAGAGTAATTCGTGATGTCATTAATGTTGGCGAAATGGTGCCGTTTTTCAAAGAGACAATAGCAATGAACACCAGTTGTAAGCCAATGTCATCTTACCAATTCCAATAGTTTAATGGGAGAAATGTGGCATAAACTGCTCCACCGATCCCTGAACCTGGTTAAGAGCCCGTGTAAGAGGGCCATCCCCACTCACTACCCTGGGGTACAAATCCGAAAGATCTTTCTACTCCGACTTGTATCCCAACTTCTGCGTGGGAAGAGCCTGCGTGTGTGTTGTTTACTTGATGCCGGCGTCTTCGTGTGCTTTTTTGACCACGGCGAGTTTGGAGTGGGGGTCTTGCGGTTGGAGCTGCGCGTACGGCGGCGCCCGCGAGCCGTGGAGCACGAGCGACCAGCCGCGGAGCCAGCCCGACGCCGGGGCCCCTGCGCCGGAGTTGAACCGCGCCTGCGTGGATGAAAGAAACGAATGGCGTCATTCATAGCTTATTTGGAGTAATTCTTTAAGCCAGTAGACACGCTTTTAGTCTCATCTAAAGCATTAATATCTGCCGCAGCGCAGCGTCCAAGCTGCTAGCTACTAGCGCTAGCGCTGCTAGTAATATTCCTATCAGATATTTGTGACAGATATACATACATACATACACGACACCTGTATTCCCGCATGGGGCAGGCAAACCACATGAAACGTGACTATTTTATGCTTCGCAGTTCGCAGCCACTCCTAGCATATCGCAAACCGTCCTACAAAATACCAAAACCTTTCAAACTATGCGAGGAATCTTTGTCTATGTGGACTATTTCATTTTTCAGTGCATTCAAACCGAACCAGTCTTCCCTGCGTAAAAACATCAAAGATAACAAAGGAACGATTCTCTTTCGAATCCTTTGAGTCGCAGTCGTTATGAAAAGTCCTTAATAGCAACTTAACATACGTTATTTAAATTACTCATCACCTGCTTCCAAACGAAGCAACAAAATTATCTACAGGAGACGTCCTATAGCTGAAACGATAGTATCGTGGGAAAGACTCCCAATAAAGAGATATTTCTCTTGGCAGATGGCCTGTTGACTGAAGTCCACTGAGAGAAAGTTGGAAGTTGCATTTACGCTGATCTTTGAAACTTCCTTAGCGCGTTGCCTGACAGAGTAACGAGATTTCCGTCACAAAATGACTTGTATGGTGCTGGTTGTGACAATATGATGATGATGAATCAGCTCACCTCTAAGGTCCAAGTACCCTGAGGGTACTCGCCCCAAGTGTGCGTGGTCATGAAGGGCCACTTGGCGAAGCCGTCGCGTGAATCGTCGTCGTTGGCTCGCCTGCTGAGGATCATAGATCTGAAAATAAACAGAGGCTGTTAATTCAGTAGGTAATGGCCTATTGTTTAGTGTGGATAATGAGTAGTTAGTAGCAAGACTTATGGCACTTAGGAAAATAAAATAACGCCCGTGATTAAAGAGAAAGAGTATTAGTAAGAGCCTTTGGTCTGAAAGAGTATAAAATATATACTTAAAACAATGAGGATCGATAAAGGAATGTTGTATTGTTTTGGGCGCGTAGAGAGAATGAATGAAACACGAGAGGCATTTACTCGTATCGGTTGTAAAGTAAGAGAAGTATTTCAGACTAGAAGGGAGTGGCATTCTGATGCCTTCCAACCCCGTAAGGAACATGGCTTTATTTATGTTATGTTATGTCTAACAATCTGAGATGGTTACCGACTTGACTCATGCTTGACTCACTGGATGAGTAAGCGAAATTTGGAAAGACATTTCCAAATTTGAACACAAACTCAGAGCGGTTGTTTATGTGACAACAATATATTTATGTATGTATTATACGAACCACCGATAGGTTTGACGTTGGGACCGGCCATTATAGTTCCTCTAAGAGGAGCAATGAAAGAGCGCACTCCCCAAAAAAGCAAATGAAGGTGGTTAGCACACGCCATAAAAAAGCACCGAGGGCACGATCAAAAATCGGTGACCGGCGGGTGTCATGTCACGGATGTGTGCCAACGGCATCCCGTGGCACTCGCACCAACGATTAGGAGGGCGACAGGGTTTTAGTGCATATTCCTCTCCACTCCGGGGAAACAAGTCTCACATAACCCCTGCGTCAACGCCGCGATGTATGCCTAAATGCAGTTCCCTGTCGTAGCAAAAAAATAGGATGGTTCACTTACTTGGTGCCCATGGGGCTCGTGAGGAACAGCTCGAGGTCCCCGCGGCGCGAGGCGTTGGCGCTGACGACGGCCTGCACGTGCTCCAGGTAGCGCACCTCGCTGCCCGAGCCGCCGCACGCGGTCGTCTCGATGCGCAGCGTGATGCTGCCCTCTGACGGGATCTCGCTGCAAATTGTTGTTGATAGGGAATTTTGAATTTTGCAGACTATTTTCATTGGTCAGAACAGAACTAGCGTCTCATCGAACTATCATTTGCGGTACCTATAGCCAATCTTCGATGAGCTGCTTGCTCAGGTGTTTTCACCTATTCCAAGTAAGTACAAATGATTTCTCACACAAAACAACGCACTGAAAAATCAAAGCACTTGATGAAATCGTTTACCTAAACCTACTAAACCTACACTAAGGATCGCAGCAAGTGGATCAAAGTGATTTCTGCCACCCCTGTGAGAAAGAGGAGTGAGAGTATGTATGTATATTATGTATTGTGCACTTAGGATCACTCACGTGTGTGTGTTGACGGAGCCAGCCTCGCAGTGGTAGCGCGGCGGCACGGACCGCCAATTAGCTGCCAGCGCTGTCATCGCTCCGGCATCCAAAACGCCGAATCCAAAGAGATGGTTGAACTCGAGGCCTACACCGTTCATGGTCCAGTGGAAACGTCCCTAGAAGCACAAACGTAAGTACACGATGAATGCCAGCTCAAAAACCATTATTGGGCTGATGTGTCGCGGCGGATACCGTATGACCGACAGCATGCCGGGTCCAGGAGGCCGCGTTGGACAAGGTGTCCTTGCGCTCTCGGTTACTTCCACTTCTGATCTCTCCAGACGGCCGACATACAGTGTTTTGACTGTTTTTACAAAGGCAGTGGACCCGCGCGGCCCTACTGTACAGTCTGGTCACTTAGCACGAAAAAAATCGAAAAGGTTTAGAATTTATTTATTTATTTACGACTTCCAAGGTGATGGTACCGAATTACTTATTTACTATCGAATTTACTAGCAATCTGCAAAACGTTTCACCCTTAGGCCCTGTATAATAAAATGAAGAGTAGGTACTAAACTGTTTTCAGATTTGATTGTTAATTTGATTAGGTTGCGGTTACTGGATATTAGCTTAATGAAAGTACCTAACAAAACTTGCATCGGGGAACCTTCATTAATTATCCAAACATTACACAAGTTGTGTTACCTAAGCATATAGATACAGTAAAAGTTAGGTTTGAATCTTCTACTTCTAAACAACTTGATGTTACTTAACAAACTCTTAATAATGTATTGCTAACGTTACATCGGTCCATACTAACTTGATAAAGAGTCGGTATTCGCAGAACTCGAATACCAACAAAGTTTTAGCACGCACGAGTAATCGATACATAGGGGTACCGGATTGCTGATGTACTCCTGTTGCTGATGGACTCGCAACTTATAATGATATCGTCACTGGAAAGGCAAAATTTCTTAAACGCCAAAATGGCCATATTGAGTTATATATATATTCGGAATCAGCGAATTTTTCTGCATCGATCTGTCTAGGTTACATTGCGATTGGAGTACTTTGATGGCGTTTAAGTAACCCGTAAAAATGGGGATTTTTTTTTATTCGATTACTGAAGTGACACACTTTTCGCCCTTTTTTTTACATGTGTCGCATCAGTTATTTTTACTTACTGAATTAATGTACATACATCAACTTAAGTAAAATTTACTTTCTGCTATCCACAAATCATTGTTGTATAAGTATTTGTCCTCTACTCGATATTTAGGAATAACTTCGTTTAAGTAATTAAGACCTTTGTCATATGTAATGAGGCATGGCGGATAAGAAATTTTGCCCCCATATTATTATCGAGTAAACGGCGTGTACGTAATTTAGCCTTACTCTTGTTTAAGCAAGTTTGTGCTGTCAGCATCTCTGCTGTATGCATTTTTATCGGTTAAGAAATTATCAAACACCTTTCTACAGGATAATAAGTAAAATTTTATGGAATTACATTTATTGTTGATGTCGGCTCGCTCATTCCCCTCTAGTCCCGTGTGTGGTTTGATCCAGAACAATGTGACGCTTTTGCTCTGAAGCCTGCAGCGCCGCATTGTCTCTCTCGCATTCACTGCCAGCGGGTGGGAGGTTACCACCGTCTGGAGCGCCGCCCTCGAGTCGCTGAATATCCCGATACTTGCGCACTGTGCTTATGCGCGAATAGCTCTGCATAAGGCCGGTCACATACATACGGAATTTTTCTGATTCGGAATCCCGAATCGGAAAATCGAACGCAGTCAATCCATACAAAATCTATGGACCGCCACACACATTCGTAAGCTTTCCGTTCGGAATTCCAAACGGAATTTTTCCGAATGTGTGTGGCGGTCCATTGATTTTGTATGGATTGACTGCGTTCGGAAAGTCTGATTCGGGATTCCGAACGGAAAAATTCCGAATGTATGTGACCGGCCTAAGGCCAGGAGTTCAGCTTGGTAGATGGTGCAGTAGGACGGCAGAGCAAGTTTGATGGCCCTGGTCTCCGCTGCGCTATTTCATATGGACAGCGCTGTACCCACCCTGCCATTAATCTTGCTGCCGTCCGTGAAAATGCGCCCTGAAATTTCGGTATTCTTCCTCGTCTACCAGGCTGTTGTAGTCCCTGGTCACGTGCTGCGATGGGTGTGGGGCATTCAGTTTGGGAGCCATTAGCTCGATCTCCCTGTCCTCCAATTCTCCCCGGGAGAACCCCCTCTTGGCCTCATACAGTGAGGCTACCTCTCGAACTCAAAGGTCGAGGGGGAGTATCCCGGCGAGGACCAGTGCCGAGTTTAGGGAGACCGTTCGATATGCTCGGCAAAGTTTCTAAGCAAAGCCCCTCTCCACTGCGTTTTTTGCACACCCAGCTTGCTAGCAGCAGGCGCCTAGGCACTAGCGGCATACAATATCACAGGTTCCACTGCCGCTGTATAGATGGTACTGACGTCCTCCAGATTTAGCCTCTAGCTGCCAGTCGCCTGTAAATACCCTACGCCTTGTTACAGACGTTGGATACGTGCTCGTTAAAAGTGAGCCTGTGGTCGATGGTGAGTCCCAGCAGTTTGATCTCCGTCCTGTTTACTATATCTATTCAGCCCATGCTGAGACGTTGTGTGTCAAACTTCAGTTGCACGCTGCCCTGCTCTATCGACCGTCTCCAGATCTTTGTGGAGACGCTTATGATTGTATGCGCAATGTGTTGGTTACGGGGTCTTTTACTGTACCTCACTTCGGCTCTGTCTTCTTCCTTGTCGAGGCCTGCAATGATGGTGTGAACAGCGAGGACATTCCGACGGACCAGCATTGGATCCTTATTTTTCATTTCTTCGGCTTAGTGTCATTTTCCATCTCTCTCTACCTTTTCCCGCATCTTGTCCCTTTCTTCTTTTGTTCTGAATCCCAGTATAATTTTCCTGTTTTTCACCTTTCGCACCTTCTCCACTTCGATCCACCCTTTCTTGGCTTCGTTGGTGTTTTGGATCCGGTCCAGTACCTGTTCCCCGGTTTCCGTTTCATCCTGCGATATAATAACTGCAGAATTTAGGGTCTCTCGTCTGGTTTGTCCCTGGTTATGGCTATCACCACCTCAACATAGGATGTCCCTTGAGCGCTCGTGGCAAATTTTTCCCGAAGCAGGTCCAACTCCTGCCGACCGCTTTTAAGCAGTTCTGTTTGTAGTTCTTAGTTCTGACTCGGCCTTTGTATGTTGTGTTGCACGCATTGTGGTACTGTACATGTAAAATACTATGTTTGCCTGTTCTAAATGAGATCCGTCAAACTAATAGTAAGTGCTTTTTCCTATTATTATTTTACTAGCTTTCCGTCCGCGGCTTCGCCCGCGTGGAACTTGGTTATATTGCGGTATAAAGCACAACTATAAGAAAATTTCTCGTTTCAAATGACACACAGCGCCATCGATCTACTATCTATCGATCGGCCATCGATTGATATCGATCTATCATAAACAAACAAACAAACAAACAAACTCACTTTCTGACTTATAATATTAGTAAGGACTAGTAAGGATTAAAAAAAACTTTTTTTAATAGGTACTTAGGTAGTAGTTTTAACTCAATTTTCATTTAATTTAATAATTCAGTATGTTGCATAGCCATCTTTATAAATCAACCAAAAGCATCAGAAGTTTAACCGCAATTATAAAAGAGATAATATATCTATAACGTCGTTTTTCCCGACCAATTTTTACGGCATACTTACTTAAAAGAAATTGTTCCGTACTTACTCAACTGTCAGAACGCCTTTTAAGTCGTTATGCTCGACACGTGAAGAAGGCAATCTGCCCTTTAAGTAATTTTAATCAACCTGCATAGCTGAATCACTTTCAATAAAGTAAGTTTTACCTTACTTCTATTCCTTTAGGATACGTGTTATCCGTAATTTTACATTGCAAACAAAATTAACTTGATGGCGCATAAGAAAATTTTGCTTACTCGAAAATCAAGTCGTAATTTCTTAAGCGCCCATTATTTTCTAAAATAGCCTTTAAAGTAATATGCAGTATATTGGTAATAATGAAGGCAAAAAAAAGGATTGCATATCAAGTCATTTTATTAAAATCGGATGATAAGAAAGAAAGTTATGAATTTTTTTCTTAAAAAAAAAACTTTAAACGGCTTTTTCTCGAAATGGCCTTTTGGCGCTTAAGTAATTTTGCCTTTCCAGTGACGATATTAATGTCATTGAACCCACTATGCCAATCACCTATTCCCAAATTAAGCAATTTAATGCCTGTGCTACTAGACCAAGAATAAACTTACTTATATTGATAGGTAAACATCCAAGACTCATACAAACAACTGCCCGGACCGGGAATTGAACCCGGATCCTTAAGTGTCATAGTCAGGTTCTCTAACCACTGGGCTAACATTATTATGGACACTTTGATGTTTGTTGTACCTACCTGCGCAAATTCAAACAGGCGTGGAAAAACCGTTGAATGCCAACCAGGTAGGTACAATAATTGGTTCAATAAAATCATCACTCCTGGTTTAGATTAAGGCTTTTATATTATCACAACCAACTATTTACTTCAAGGAAAGGATTGAAAAAAAATAAAAGTAATTTCAGAGCTGTTCGTCAGGCGCACCTGCCTACATTTACTAGAGGCGTAATTGGTCGGATTTGTTAGAAAGTTTTACGGAATACGACTCGTTTTTATTAACTTTTCATTTCTGCGGACGTATACCCGCTATACAACATTTAGTACCTATATATGTATGTTTTTAATAAAGTAACACATTTACCTTTGCATCATAAAGCGAATTCCTCTTCGAAGTCAAAACAGTCAAATGCTGGATGTCTCGCCAGGTCAAACTGGGACTGTAATATGAAAAAACATTATTAAAATATCGCGTTGAAAAGGTAAAGAGTAAGAATACAGTTTAGTCGGTCGGTTAGAATGTTAAGTCTGACCCATTTTACAAAAAAAAAATCCTATTTCGAATCAGGAACACTTAAAAAAAAATTGGGATCCATTTTTTTTCAATTTGTATCGAAAGCTAGCCATGAAAAAACATGTTTTATTGAAAATGCTAAAAATAAGAAACTGACAGTTTTTGAAATAGCCCGCCCGTCTGTCGAAATAATCTGTTAGGATTCAGGCCCGTTTTTACCTTTTTCACCCTAAAGTGGTCGTCCATTAAATTATATCCAACATTTTCCCAAAACATCCCATCCCATTGCTGATAATAATTACAGTAGTTGAAGTTTTTGGTAATACACCCGGCTTCCGTGTCAGCGCGATGTCCATCATCAAAAACAATAAACAAGTCACTAGCCCACATGACAGATGGCGTTGCTAAAAGTTCTCTTTCAAGACAATAGATGGCGCTAAGTCACTTACTTGGCGTGCAGAGCTAGAGCGAACACGCCAGCCGCCTCAGGCGCGGCGGCCGAAGTGCCGGAGTGGGTCGCTGTGCATTTTCCGTAGAGGTCTGTGGTCGCCACACCAGTGCTAGGATCCCGGGCGCCATTGCTGAAAGTGCTGGCCAGAGTCGAGGAGCACGATTCATCGTAGTGAGCGTTCTGGCCGTCGTTTATTGCGCTGAAAGAGAGAGTTATTTTTTAAATTATGTAGTTATGATTTGTGTGGTGGTCGCGTGAATAGGTTTGCGGTAGCGGCAGCCGCCGCGGCTCTTAGATGAAAGGCTACGTACTAGGCCGAAAAATGTCGAGCTAAACTCGATTAAAATGTGAGTTATCCGTGTTTTTCAATATTTTAGAGAAAGACTTTCTTTATATTCACTGCTCTCTTTCCGAAATCGAGGTATAGAGGTCGACAATAATCTCGGCAAGATTCAAATGGTGCATGTATAGGTGTGTGGAGTGGCGGATACCTGGAAAAAGCGGTGCGTGGACTTACCCCCGCCACTTAAAATCGTGCCAAGTTTATTGCCGACCACTATACGAACTTACCACTATAAGTACTTATACAATAGTGTCACAATCATCTATCCAGTTATACAAGAAACACGTAGTTATAAATATCCCCATTTTGGAACAATCAACATAAAAACTGGTCAAACAGATTTAACTTTATGCTGCAGGAGTCCATTGGCAGTAATGGTCGCTAAACTAAAAGCGACCTATGTTGCCATAAACAACAATTAAAATTAAACTAAATAGCCGTTGCAAAAGTACCTGTTGATAGAAACCGTCCACATGGAGGCAGCATAGCCGTCGCAGTTGCAGTCGTCGTCTTCGCCTCCGTCGCCGCTCGCCCACACGTAGATGTTGCCCAGACCATTGCGACCCTGTACAACAAACAGACACGTAAGTAATCTGTAATAATAATTTGTGGGACCGATGCATCATACATAAAACATACATACATTTATAAAATCACGCCCGTGTTCCTAAATAGAGTAGGTAGAGCACACAAAACGAAAAATAGACAAAATCCTGACTACTTCAAGCCTCGCAGCCACTTTTAGCATGATTTTAGACTTAAAACAGATGAGAGTGGTTGGTAGGTATAATAGTGAAAGGTTGCTAGCCTGACACCTAAAACATGCCATAACCGCCTCCTTGCTCGCCTCGTACGACATCCACGAAAGAAATGGAAAGGTGTTATTCTAAATCCGACACCACCCGGAGAATAATAAAGGTAATTAGTATTTCAGTGTGATTTATGAAATGAGCCGTTAAAGCCGAATTTTCATAAATAATCAAATTATGTACGGTCGCATACAAAACGTTATCTACATTCATGTAATAATAAAATGTAATAAAAACGGTCAAAAACATTCGTACGACGTACAAAAATGACCGGAATGACGGCAAACGCGAATACCGCAAACAATGGCGCATCGGCCTGCCGATAGTTTGTCTGAGTTCCAATTTTAAATTATTTGGCAGTAGGTATGTATAAAACGAAAACATTCTCCAAGAGAACCGTTCATGTCGTCGCTAGTGAGTACGTTCACTGTAAACTCATGGTACGTAACACAAATTGACATTATTGTTATTATGTTATTACGCACGACCGCAACGTTAATTTTCCCAATAATTGCAATTACGAGATCGTACACCTACAATCGCACGCAGCATCCTAAGAATTAACGTCGACAAAATTATTATTACATGTCGTAAATCTTAACAAACATTGACACTGTTATTCCAGAATAGGATACTGTTTATACATTAAGGAACGAGATTCATGTCACGGGTCGTTTACCAAACCATTTCATTAATGAGAAAAGTACATACACATACATATCCACATGTATACATATCTATATAATACATGTCCTGTGTGGTGTCAGGATAGAATAACGCCTCTCAATTTCTTCCGTGGACGTCGTAAGAGCTGACTAAGGAAATAGGTTTGGGTATGCTTTAGGCGACAGGCTAGCAACCTGTCACTACTGGTTTATATCACATCTGTTTTCAAACCTAAGATTACTTATATGCCAGAAGTGGCTGCGAAGTCTGAAATAGTCATAATCATGGTTTTATCCATGTCATGTTTCGTCTGTTCTGCCTACACATTGAGGATCACAGCCGTGATAGTAGGTATGTATGTATATGTATTGTGTACATACATAATGTAGCGTCACGTCTTTTTCCCATAAGGATAGGCAGTGATTACTTTGTTCAACATGATACTATCCTGAAATACTTTCGTTTCATCCACGTTCATTAATCTCTTCATTACGCTCGTCGGTTTTGGGTATGTTTTCTTAATTTGATTTTTAAAACATCCCTAATTTTATCAGTGATAATCCGTTCAAGTTTTCCTCCACCCAATTGACTTAGGTATTCACTCTCTCTTTTTGTAAATTTGTTTACTGATTCTTTCATCATCATTCAGCAAACGAACTAATTATATTTTTCTCTATCCTAGTTACTATATCGTTTTTTACACTAGCTTGCTTCGTTATCATATTATTAAATTAATGAGTAAAGTGATGATAATTATATCCGCAAACACTTTGTAACTTTCCATCAATTTATCAATTTTCCCAAAAAGCTATTTCAAAGAGTGTTCTCTTTTCTTTGCCGGCGTACGGTACGGTCTCTTAGCGCCACGATGGAGGAAATTACAGTTTGAAGGGAAATAGGACCGCCGAGTGGCAATGAAAATAAAAGGAAAAGATAACTTTGTTAAGAATACAATACTGCCTTGAATCATTCAGAATATAGAGACAGTTACTTACAAAAGAATTGTGCTTAGAGAAATAACATGCAGCTGAATACCTTATGCATTAATTTTGTTTTGCAAAAATTTTAAAATGAAAGTAAAATCAACATGCAAGTCGATTGCTATCAAACGTGGAACACCTATAGTAGGTACGATGAAAAATACGCCCGTGTGGTGCCGGGTTAGAATAGCACCTCCCCCTTTTTTCACGTGGGTGTCGTAAGAGTCGACTCTGGGAAAGGGTTATTGTATTGTGGGCGATGGGCTAGCAACCTGTCACTGCGATATCACGTTTAACCATCTGGTTCCCCTGAAATTGCTAAACGTGGCACTGGATTTTTGAATTCATGTGCTTTGCCTACCCCTCTTGGGAACGCCCCTCTGAAATCGAGTTAAGCTCAACGTGTTTCGGGCTTGTCCGTAAATGATAGTAACGAAGGCAGTCGTGCGCCATATTATTTAGTTTCGTCAAATAGTAAGAATAGTTCATTATGAATGATCAATCTCACGGTAGCGGTAGATTCATGTTCAATACAACATCTATTTGCATCGTAAGTCAAAGATCTGTGCTTTAAAATGACTAGCTGACTATTTATTATGCGTGAAATTCTAGCGATCAAAAAGAAGTTTCGTAAAACTGCTTTTATTACAACCTTAGATCGCGCCTAAAACAAAGGGAAACACACATCCAGGTGATAACGGTAATATTATATATCCTCTTGTTTGGAAAATATCGGATGTCCAACTCCCGCCGGTTTTCCCTCTTCCTCTACGTGGGGAGAACAGTTTTCTTTGTAACTAAATAAGAAAGCCTTCACACACAGAAATGTTAGCCGAAAGGATCAATGACCGCGAAAGGTAAAGATAAAGTTGCTCGTATTTTTGTAACTTGCCGATTTACAGGTAAGCACGAAAGTAATATGTAGCGTTTTGCTCTAACTGTACATATTTATATTTAAAATGTCATGTAAGTAAGAAGACATTATTGGTACGTAATTTAATGCAAGACATTTTGAAACGCTTAAGAATATACAGATGTAGTGAGAAACTATTTTCCTTCGGGAAAACTCGGATCTTTGTCGGAATACGATGACATCCGAACTGTCAATGAATGATCGTATTAAATCAGTGACATTCTCATATCCATTAATTTGGAACTTTATTGTTTAGTGTCAAATGTCAAAATGAATAATGTGATTGTATAATATAGAGATGTTACAACCACTTCCTGTAACTTTGAAAATATCAACTCAGTTTTATTGTCACTAGTAAATCAAACATTATCTCCACTTTAAAACATTGATTAAAAGGACAACCGTTTTCGAGGTTTTAGCATGGCTATACAACGTTTTTATAAGTAATTTGAAAATAATGATACCATAGCGAATATTTGGATTGCGTATTATCCACTCTATATACATATATTGGTCTGCGGATGCGACTTGCCCCTACGGCTTTAAGATGGGTACTGAAGCTATTTGAGAGAGTACGATAAATACGAACTTTTCCGAAAAATTACGAAGGAAAATAGTTTCTCACTACATCTGTAGACGTGTAACTCACGTCGTAATCTGAGTTTATCTTGACATGTAAATATTTTGTCGAGCACGAGTAGTCGCGCGAATACGAGTAGAGTGATCGAGCGCAAGGCGCTATGGACGTTAGTGGCCGTGGTCCCTAGATGAAGGGCTAAGAGCTACCCCGAAACATGTCATAATATGTCATGTATCATGGTTGATTGTCGCGGTAGTTTCGTTTTTAATCCTTAGTATAAAAATATAAATCGATAAAAATTGTTTGTTTGTTTGTTCCGCTTCCACGCCGTAACTATTGAACCGATTGCTTTGAAATTTTGCAGACGTAAAGTTAGAAGTCCGGATTAAATAATAGGGTACTTTTTATCCCGAAAAAAAATGACGTTCCCGAGGTAATATTCGCTTTATACCGCAATATAACCGAATTCCACGTGGGCGAAGCCGCGGGCGGAAAGCTAGTATTGTATAAAGGAAAACTCAAAGCAAGTTCGTCAAAACAATATCTAGAGGTCGCGAACATCAATATAAAGGGGGATGGTGTACCTACTAATCATAAGACAAAATGGATCAATGTACTGACTTGCTTATTTTGTTCAGTACCGGATGTTTTATTGTTATCGTATTTTGTCCAATCAGAATGAGTTTCAGGGGCGGTAGGTAGGTATACAAACAATCCTTTATGTGTTTGACAATAATAATTTTGCTCGTTTATTTTATGACCACCTACTGTGGCTTAATAGACAAACACATCAAACTATCATCGCCCATTCGAGACATATTATCTCAAACCTAAAGTAAATTGACCTCTAACTCGATATTTTAGTTGTAATGTTTTTTTAGGTTATGATTTCATGTTATTAAAGTTTTATGAAAAGTACTTACAGTCTCAAACCGGGATTGTTGATCTAGTTATCTGTTTTTGGAACTCACGACTGATTAATATTTACAAATGCATTCGAAAAAACAACTATCGATCTAAACTAACTTTCATCTTAATTATTTTTTGACGCGGTTTCCATTCTGACTTTCACAACCAAGTTTCCAAATAATATCACATTTTGGGTTAGTCAACAACAATAAGTAATTCTTTAGTTGATTACTGAGAAAAGGGTGGCAAGTTTCTCAGATTTTTGTTACTTATCTTAAAAAGAAGTTGCTAGCTGTTTTTTCAGGTATTGTCTTGAAAAACGAGGTGTTTTAAAGGAGCTTGTTAAAAATATTGATTGGTATGCTATTCGGACCATTGTTTCTTACTAACGAACCGCGTGGGCGGTGTGTAATATCCAATCCAAACTTTAAATTCAATGGCTCCGACATCGACATCACAAAATATAAGGATTACAGATTCTAAATAAGTCGTTTAACTAGAGAATTTTAGGACAAATTCTTTGAAATTTTCAAAAGACGTTTAACAAAGACCGAATTGGGAATAAAGGAGAATTTTCCCAATATAGGTCAAGTTGCTTGATTACGATTACGAGTACCTAATGTCCAATTAAGATCTCTCAATATTAGATTGACATAACTGTTTAAGAATAAAAGGGTAACCCTTTAGATACTTTCGGAAATTTAGAAAAAATATAGAGCACCTGACACTTCAGCGTTCTCTCATATTTCTTTTCTGAGAATTCTTCTATTTTCTGTGAACGTTTCAGGTTGTCAAAAGCCAGTTGATCTGACAGGTGATACATCAAATGGAATTTTCGCAACACAACGTGTGGTAAGCTGCTCTTAGGCGAGATCACTGCGTTAAATATAAATCAGATGACGAGACAACTAACGTTAAGGTCGACAAAAACTTGTATTGCCTTAAATCATATTGATTTATACACGTGTTTTCAATTTAGTAATAAACATTTTGATGTCACTTTTTCTGTCATGCTAGCCATCACCATTCAAGGCGACCACTAAAAGTGGGTGAAGCTCGAGAGTCATCAATTGAGTCAGCATTTTGTTTTTAACAATTCATTCCGTAATTTATTAAATAATCACAAACTATGTATGGCCTTGGTTTATAAGTAAGAAAGTATCTTAAGATAGAAACCATCACTGTGTTATAAGTAAAAAAACTTTTATAAACCGTAATAACAAAGTAACATCTGGATACGTAAACAAGTCTAGACTTTGGATAGCAAACATAAATATAAAATGCGTTTCGATCAAAAATAATTTGTCAGTAAACGACTTATGTAGTACATTATAAATTAATATAAGTACAAATAATATTCCTAATCCGAAATAAGACCAAATGTATACTAAAGACTCAGCATTCATGTTTCTACATTCAGGCACAAGTTTGATAAAGATCTTGTTACCCTACATAGTTTCCTTTTGATTTCCAGCGCAGAAACAGAACTAATTTTCGATCTTGATACGCGACAATTATATTAGTAAAGTTTCGGCCGCAGTTACCGCGAAAATGGAAGTTTCTTTCCACTTGTGTTGGTAAAGGTAACAGGATAGGTGCCTACGCTGCCAAACGATCAATACCGTATTCAATCATCTTTTCAGGTAGATAGGTACATTGATTGTACCTACATTCTCTGAACCTATACTTAGCATTGTAGGTAGGTACTAAAGATATTTCTTCTCATGAAAGTTATGGAGCATTGAATATAGAGTCGTTATTATCTAACAATTCTAACGTAAGCAATTCAACTCGTGAACGATTACAGCGTGTGTAAAATTTTCTCTACAATAGCGAAGAACAATTAAAAGAAAATGTGGAAAGAGTTTACCGAATAGGTAAAAGGAATTTTTATCAATCACTTTGATTACTGAATTACTTACGTATTTAAATCCTTTCAAGGCTAGGGAGAGTACCTTACATATTCAATATTTTCTTTTAAGGCTCAGCACGACACCAAATCAATTTCTGAGGTCTCTAGTTAGACAGTGGCAGGTAACAGCTAATAAGTTGCTTAAAAACGTACCTCATTCACTCCTCTGACGATGGCTCTCATGGTAGCGTTCCTAGGGCCATCCACGGTTCTCCCATCGTCTGTGGGACCCCAGGATGCGCTGTAGATATGGATCTTGTGAGGTTCGTGGCCCATCGAATTGGCTTCAATCAGGTCCGTCATGTACGGCTGGTCTAACATTCTGATGCCTGTGGAAGAATGAAAATTATCGATTAGATAGTGCAAGGCTGCTTTTACTGAGGCTCAGAACTCTAAACTCAAAATTTGGCAAAGAGCTATGGAGCGCAGTATCCTATGCTTTCAAAGATCTGATAAGATCTTGAAAACTCAAAGTGTCGATGTGGGAATGAAGACCGCCAAATTGAAATAGGATTGAGCAGGACACGTCATGCATCCGAACCGCTGGGCCAAAATAGGGATGTCGATTAGGTTAAAAATAATAATTCTATTAATTCTAATTACTAATTACATAGTCCGTTAGTTAAATTATGGAAAAGTACTTAAGGGACACGAGTTTTTTGGTCTCTGATTGGGTCCCATTCGACGGACACCAGAGCAGATGTAGACCAGAAAGGAGATGGCGGGATGATTTAGAGCGTTCCAGACGTGACTAGCGAGATTTGTTTAAAACAGAGACGAGTGGAAAGAAAAACGGGAAAAAGGCAGTGGGACACTCTACAAGCTATCAAAAAAGGCTGGTTTTATTGTACGCGTTCCGGTAGCGCCGTCGGAGCGCGCGTTCAGAGATGTATGGGATATAGTTGCGTTTGAAAGTCGCGTGCTTGAACAGCGCCGTTCATTGAACGTGTTAGATTAGATTAGATTAGATTTATTTATTGTTCTATTCGCCCAGTGCCCTTGTTGAACAGCGCGCTGCCCAACGGCGCGATTATAATACCAGCCAAGGCGATACCTGGTCTATTAACATTTATTATTTTGAATTAACATCAGCTATGCTCTGATTATTTTCTTTTTTTTCAGCTAGGCTGTTTTTAAGCAAGTCATATCATCATGGTATCGTCGCGAATTGTCATGATGTTGGAATTGAGAACGTAACGAATGATAAGTGGATTTGCATTCATAATTTCCAGTTTCGTCTTTGGATTTCAGAGATAATTTCAAATGATGACCGTTGGCATTGTCATCTTAAAATTAACAGAGTATACAGGTCAGGTCACCCTACAGGAATCAAAGAAAGATTTTAGAACACGAAAGAAATATTTAATCTTGCCCATTGCATTGAGAAGATGCCGTGAATACGTCGAGAAAACAAACCTCTTGACGTAATATCGACTTGTAACTTGTTGACAAGATAATCCTTACATGTAACGAGTATTAATAACCAATAGGCCGAGGACGTAACATGAAACATATAACGAGCTGCGTCCGTGCAAGGTTAATAGGTGTACCAGGAAAGATGACGCATAAGCGATCAAAATAGAATAAATGTTTGATGAAGGAACGGTCAATATTGAGTTAATGTTACATAAGACTGCAAGGGAAGACATTAGAGAGAATCAAACAGAGACGAGCTCAGGAATGTAATTCCCAACCTAACATACACACAGACATACAATAACGCCTATGTTCCCAAATAGGATAGGCAAAGCACACGAAACGTGACATAGACAAAACCATGATTATGACTACTTCACGTTTCGCAGCCATTTCTAGCATAATTTTAGATTTGGAAACAGATGCAAAGGGTATAACAGTGGCAGGTTGCTAGCCTGTCGCCCAAAACATACCTAAACCAATTTCGGTAGTCGCCTCTTACGACATCCACGGAGGAAATGGAGAGGTGTTATTCTATCACGACTCCACACAGGAACCCATCATATAGAAACTTCTTATACCTAGTAAGCATCGTAAGGAATTTGTGTCGTGTCGGACTCAGAATAATTCCTCTCTTCTCTTTTTCATGGATGTCGTAAGTGGTGTCTATGGAAATAAGTTGAGGTATGCTTAAGGGTCAATTCCCACCAAAAGAGCAGCGCAGCGCGGCGTAGCGCAGCGACCCGCTCCGTGGAATGAGAATTTCAACTTTATTTTCATTACAATAAGACTTATTATCGCATGAGAAACTCTAACGATGCGGGCGCATGCCCGCGTATCCATGGTAATAACAACGCATTCCATAAACGAAGCCGTGCGACTGC
Organism: Adoxophyes honmai; assembly: GCA_005406045.1. NCBI lineage: Eukaryota > Metazoa > Arthropoda > Insecta > Lepidoptera > Tortricidae > Adoxophyes > Adoxophyes honmai. The sequence continues at coordinate 69,431 of BHDV01025442.1, forward strand.
GCGAGCCTTCGCAGGAATGTCCGAGGATGCTCGAGCAGTTGCGACGGCCGCTGTCAATACATATGTCAATATGTCAATAATTATGTAAATTCCAGCGACTTCCTACGCATTCCAGCGGCTTCTCGAACAGTCGCAGGAATCGTCGCGCATTCTCCACGGAGCGGGTCGCTGCGCTACGCCGCGCTGCGCTGCTCTTTTGGTGGGAATTGACCCTTAGGCGACATGTTACCAATCTGTCACTATTATCCCTCTTTCAGTGTTTTAAATCTAAAATTAAGCTAGGCTGCGAAACGTGAAATAGTCAGTTTTAAATATACAGTGTGGGCGTAAGAACCCAAAAGGCTTTACGGGTAGACACCAAAAAAACTGTCAAATGACATTTTGTATTCAAAAAGCAATGTCGAATTTAAGTTCACCCTTCCCAAATCCGTCAAAAACGACACCCAGCATGATTTTAGTGACAAAAATTTCAAACTGTCAAATATCTATAAGTACCTAGAAAGTAAATTTTATTTATTTTTTAATTTTAATTTTAAATGTGATGTGTAGCTTGGGGAATGCAATGGTGGATAGTTGTGCGTTGTACTGAGTGCATAGAACATTGTTATACATATTAGTGTAATCTGGTCTGGTTTTCTCCGACGCTTACGCACATTTCAGGGCTTCGCTGAAAACCAGCGTTGCTGCACCTTACTGATGCAGCAACTCATGCTGAGCGAAGGCCCATTTTTCGGTTCACTTGCGTCAACAAGACATACTGTCATAGGTGTAAGATTTTTTATTTATTTATTTTTTGTTACTTTTATATGGTGAGGGTTTGAACCTAAAAATAAACATTTTTCTTTCTTTCTTTCTTTCTAATGTCAAATTTGAGTCCACCGCAGGCAAATTAGTCGAAAACGACACCCAACGTGATTTTTAATGAGACATGTGAAACTGTTGAATGACGATAAAAGATATCCAAAAAGTTATGTCAAATTCGAGTTCATAGCTCTCCTTATATGGAGCTAGTTTTGATAGAGGGAATATTAAAGGTTAAGACACGTATCTCCTCAGCTTAGTTGGCAATATCGTTGCTTCTAGCGAACGACCGGTTCCCTAGCCTGTGTACGATATTACGAACATTTTATAAATATATTGCTAGCTCCATATTAAAGTGGGCCATCTACTAGTGACCTAATTACTCCCTCGCTACGTGAACTGTTGAGTAGATTGCATACGAGTATATTGTATATTAAATGCTGTATATTTATAGTATAATTATTATAGGCACTGTTATCTAACTTTAAACTTAAAATGTTGCTTAAAATAGCTGTAAAACGTAAAATAGTCAAGATTTTGTACATACATACATACATACATCACACCTGTATTCCCAAGAGGGGTAGGCAGAGCACGTGAATTCAAGAATTCAGTGCCACATCTAGCAATTTCAGGGTATCCAGATGGTTAAACGTGATATTGCAGTGACAGGTTGCCAGCCCATCGCCCATAATACACTAACCCTTTCCCAGTGTCGACTTTTACGACACCCACGGGAAGAAAGGGGGAGGTGCTATTCTAACCCGGCACCACACGGGGTCAACGCAAGATTTTGTCGATGTAATATTTCCGACCCCATTTGGAAATAAAGTAATACCTCAAGAGTAGGTAAAAGTATAGTAAGACTACGACTACGAGTCTACAAAATGTTACCAAGCAAGTGCAATAATGACTACCATGCGTTTCAATTCTGGCGCTATTTTTACCGACGTTATCACACAATTGTGGTAAAGTTTGCTCGTCGTACACCCTTCACCGGAGGTAGGAATAATGGCGAGAAAATATTCCCAGTAATATTTAAATCTAAAAATTCCATGCTATTGCTATACTGTTACACTTACTAGGTATCATCTATTTTAAATGTCATACAAATCGTCTAAGTACCTAATACAAACTTTGCCACTTGAGTAGGTATAATTAATTTTCCAGCTCGCGTTACTGTAAGAACGACATAATTATAGCTGTCTAATCTGAGAAAGTAATTAGTAATCAGGACTAGGGCTAATTATACAGAATGAAGTAGACAATTTAACTTGATTACTTAATTGAGTTAGGTCTTATTAGATTAGTAGTTGCTAGCAATTGTAGGCAATTTAGTCAATTTACCATAATCAGTACTAATATAAAAATGTGAAAGTGTGTTTGTTTGTTTGTTTGTTTGTTTGTTTGTTTGTCCGTCTTTCACGGCTAAACGGAGCGATGGATTGACGTGATTTTTTAGGTAGAGATAGTTTAGAGCACGGAGTGTGACATAGGCTACTTTTTATCCCGGAAAAAATTGATGTTCCCGAGGGAAAACAAAAATATAGTTTGCTTGATAGATCGATATCGATCGATGGTAGATCGATATCAATCGATAACCGATCGATAGATGATAGATCGATGGCGCCGTGTGTCGTTTGAAACGAGAAGTTTTCTTATAGTTGTGCTTTATACCGCAATATAACCGAGTTCCACGAGGGTGGAGCCGCGGGCGGAAAGCTAGTATTAAATAAGGTAAGTACTTAAAACTAAGTTACTAATTTATAAGTTTTTCACTTTTTGTGCTTAGGTAAAAAAATACTAATCAATGTCTGTATTCTCTCTTTTTTAACCGACTTCAAAAAGGAGGAGGTTCTCAATTCGACCTAATTTTTTTTTTTTTTTGTGTGTATGTTACTCGATATCTCGAAAACCCGTGGACCGATTTTCAAAATTTTTTTTTTAATCGCAAGGGTATAACTCGAAATTGGTCCCATTGGCACGAAACCAGGATCTGATGATGGAATCTTGGAGAAATCGAGGGAACTCTTCAAATTTTATATGGAGATGTACGGCGTTTTCGGTAATTTGTTGATGAAGTCAAGATTCTACATTCAGTAAACAGAATACTTTCAAAATATTGCTAATTTGAAGTCGGTTTTTTTTTGTTTAAAATTATTCTTTCTCTCTTTGTCTTTTTTTTAATTTTCAACTTCACACCAACGGGTTTTCTAAGCTGTTAAGTTCAGGTTAGTAAGTACGCATTTTATAACTTTACGTCGAAAATCTCAGCAAAAATGTCTTTGTTGTATCCAATACAATGAAATTCAAAATGCTTCGATAAAAAAGCGCCCCTTATACTCGCCTATTAAAAATACTCAAAAGCATAGATGCGGTAGTTCTAGATCGAAATCTGTAGGTCTCAATCATCTTTTTTAACAAAATTATTCTAACCTGACATTATTGGTACTGTTACATTTAATTCTACATTCGCCTCGCACATTTTTTTTTCTTACTTAAAACGTAAAATTGGTGAGCTTTGCCTATCCGTTTGGAAAATAGGCGCGATGTAGGTATGGATGTACACACATCTTCATTTAATCAATATACGATCATTCAAAAAAGCTTTCTAAGTTTGCTTACCAGCACGGATTACACAAAACATATTTTCGCAAACTGTAGGTAGCATCCTCATCACGTAGGATAATGACCCCTGCGAAACCTATCTACGTCCTGTCAAATTATTCCTTGCCCTTTCCCTGCCGTATAATAACATGTAAGCTGTTTATTCTACGAGGGTGTTACCACGCAGCGTTCTATGTTCTTGTCCATATAAAATGATCAGTCTGGGTAAAGGGCAGCAAAGGTAAACAGATCAGCTTACAGTATGTTTGGCGGTTAAAATGCGTATAAACGTTAAAGGGTAAAGATCAGTTTAATGTCGTCATCGTGAATAAGTTTCAATGTATTGAAGAATGGAAGAGAAGCATTTAAAAATCAAAATAGGTATCTGTCTCACTAAGTATAGGACATACATTCATGACGTCTGCGTTTGTATTCCAAAATGGGGTGGGCAACATGCTCCATGCTATTCCACTTTTCCTAGCCACTTCTGGCATGTGTACTATGTGACAGGTGGTTAGCCTGTCGCTCGATACCATACGACTCAAGAAACTTGCAACTTTAAATAATACGGTTTCATCTCTGCGTGAATTTAAATTATGCCAGAAATGGCAACACAGCGTGAAATACTCATGGTTATGTCTGTCATGTTTCCTGAGCTCCGCCTTCCCTATTTGGGAAAGGCGTGATTATATGTATGTGGGTTAACCCCTCTAGCTCTGCATCCATTTACTCCAGGCGTTACCGTGTACACAAAACTGTTTGCCCGGAGCCTCAATTCGCACACAATACGGGAGCGGCAAAGCCTTCGATCACGGTAGAGCCTCGAATTACCAATTCAATTTTCCACCGACACCGCTGACGTTTGCTTAGGGTGACGAACGCACGATAGAAAGGTCACGATGTACAATAAAAGGCGATTAGAAACGAAGTTTTATGCAGTACAAGGGTTGCCGTGAGGTGTCACCTCTCCATCAGAAACAGAATCAGAACATTTATTGTTAAACTGTGTAGGTTAGGTACTTAAGGATGAACAATGCCTGAACAGGCGCACAATATTAGGTACATTTTTTCTTTTTTGCTTAACTTTTACTTAACTTACCATTTCATCCTTGGATATCGTACGAGGTGACTAATACTAATAACTTGTTAACTTCTGAACTTAAAACCTAAAAATATGGTAGAAGTTAAGGTATAGGTATTTTAGGCGGAAGGCTGTCAACCCGCCTCTATAGTAACTAACTCTGAAATTCCGAATTGTCCATGACTATTTCACGCTTCGCAACCTTCATAATTGCATGTTTAAAAACAGATGGAATAGGTATAAAGCCCGTCACAGACTACGCATATACGATAATATTTGATCTGCGTATAAATGCCATTTTTCCATATGTTGATGTCAAAAGATACCTGACGGTAAATCTGCGCAGTGTGTGGTAGCTCATTGAATTGTATAAGGAGCGATATTGACAGATATATGTTCTGTAACAGATATCTTACCGTATCTGCTTAATGTGTGACGAGCTTAATAGTGACATGTTGCTAGCCTGACGCCTAAAAGCTAACTAAACATATTTCCTTAGTCCTTAGTTATTCTAACCCCGACACCACACGGAATCATTATTGTACTCGTATTATGTTTTAAAAACAGTAAACACAAAAGAATATTGTGTACTCGGCCATTTAAAAAGTAATTCCATAATTTAGCTAGCGAACCAGCGCAAATATTATCCTACATCATTTGCTTAATTAACTTATGTGGGCTTCGTATAATATGCATAATGAGACTGAAAATAGAATCAAGTTGGATGAGCTCGTCATCTTCAAATAATATTACGTTAAATGCCCAGTTATTTAAATAACATTTTGAGAAAAAAAGCGTTGAATGAAATAGAAATTGATTTTATGGAGCACACGCAAATCTCTCCGGTCAGATGTTATGCCTGGGGACCGAAGTCTACAGAGAAATTTGGAGGTTGTATTTATGCAACTGAACGTTGAAAGTCCGTTCGCGCTTTGTTGGATACCATTTTGACAGTTAATGACGTAAATGGCGTTTGTTGGAGTTCTACTGTTCGACGATAGGTGGCGCTAAGGTGCAACATTTTCATTGAATTTTGACGTTTTTTGAGAACGGTGTTCTTTATTCTAATTCCGACACCGCATCTCTTTATTATCCCACAAATTTAGATGCTATTTTGTACATTGTACAACGCTACACTTTGCTAGAATATTGATAACACTAAAATGTAGTAGAATGTATCGCAAAATAAACGGCTGAATGGAATCCTTATCAACAGCTATCGTGTCCAATCGTGCTTCTCTATCTAAATCGACGCAATCTATAATATTGTTTATTTCCTGTCGACAGATAAATTCCAGACCAGAAAACCCATCGATGTAAATGTTGACTAGGTGAACACCTAGGTAATCAATTTATTAAATTAATGAAATTCATGTCCATTGAAACTTTATACATATTATGTATAGATGTTGACAGTATCATGTAGAAAATTAAAATGTACACATGACGGTAAATAAAATAAAAAAGAATTCAAAAGTTTTCTCGCCGGCCGGTGATGTGATTGTATGTTGTTCAGAAAAGTGTTGTAGGGCTGACCTGTTGCTAACCCAAAATTGTCAAAGCACGATAGTCCTTTGATTTCAAACACAAAGCGGAGCCAACAAGTCACAACCTTGAATTCTGTCAGCTGATTTCATAACCTAGACATGCGGTCAGAAATAGTTCATTGAAACCACTGAATGAGAAAGGTTCCCTTGATTTATGAGGGTTCCGGACTGCTGTGTTAGGAAGATAAATGGCGCGTCTATCTTGGGTCCAAATAGGTTTAAGGGTGTTAAGGAAAAAGTAATAGTTGGAGTTGATGACATCGTTTGCTATATCTGTAGCGAGGTAGATTAGCCACCCTGTTAAATTAGGCTTTTCCGGGACTGTTTTAGACATTACGTAGAGTTTAGACCACGTGCCTAAGGCTCAATTTACACCAGAAGAGCGGCGAAAGGCGGCGAAGCGCAGCGACCCGCTCCGTGGAGAATGCGCGAGGATTCCTGCGACTGCTCGAGAAGCCGCTGGAATGCGTAGGAAGTCGCTGGAATTTACATATTGACATACTGACATATTGACAGCGGCCGTCGCGACTACTCGAGCATCCTCGGGCATTCCCGCGACAGCTCGCGCAGTCGCACGGCTTTTGTTTATGGAATGCGCTGGAATTCCCGCGGATCCGCGGGCATCCGCGCGCATCGTTAGAGTTTCTCATGCGATAATAAGTCTTATTGTAATAAAAATAAAGTTGAAATTCTCATGACACTGAAACTGCGCTCCGCTACGCCGCGCTTCGCCGCTTTTCTGTTGTGAATTGAGCCTAAAAATCTCTGATCTAGCCCCTAACTTTGGTATATAAATTTATCCACGTGTGCTTTCGGGAGTATAAAACATTCCTATTGTATAATCAATTAAAAAATGTTAAATGTTTGAACTAATAATTACCTTACAATTGTCTAAAATACGAAGGAGACGAGTGTAACACGGACGCAGCGTTGCTAGTATATCGAATATTTATACTAATCTCTAAATAATGTCGTTGCTTGGAACTGTAGACATTACTAAGTAATAGCTCTTACTGTAAAGTAAAGAATTTAGCGAATAATATTATTATTGAAACTTAATATTATTTCAATACTTTCTCTAAATTAATTATTACTAAAAGGCCCGAAACATTACTTGATTGAAATGAAACGAGGCACTCAAAACGGTCAACGAGTTTTAACTCGTTATGGACTATAAAGCACCCAATTCATTCGTGGAAAACAATTTTCAAATTCAAGATTGAAATTTAATTTTGTTTCCATAAAGTACCTACAGTTAACGTTGACTTTAAATGTAAATATAACTTTAGCTCCACTCGCTCACTGGTCTGTTAATTTACTTTAAATGTTGATATGGAAGGTGTTGTTTTAGGTAGATATGTTTATTTGTAAATACTAACATAAAAATCACACGTGTATTCTCAAAAGGGGTAAGCCGAGCACACCAAGTGTTTTAGTCCAAATCATGATTATTTTACACATCGAAGCGACTTTGTGCATAATTTTAGGGTTAAATATTGACATAAGAGGTAAAGTAGCATACCTTAACCTATATCCGTAGTCGCCTCTTTCGATATTATGAAAGAAAATGAAGAAGATGGATGCGTTTTCGCACAAACATTAAGATATTTTATTTTAGATATTTATAGAAAAGTAGGTAGTAAAAAAAGGTAAGGGTATGAATTTGTAGGTATGTACGAGTACACTGTCTTCTAAATTATGTATATCTTTAGGTACCATCGCGCACCGGGATTGTTGAGCCACTTACCTATGTTTGTAATTTGGTCCTGTAATACTTATCCAATAGCTAACATAATAGTCGATCACATCGGTCATTGATTACACGTCTAAATTGCGAACAGTGGCAAGTGGCTCAACAATCCCGGTTCGTGACTGTACGACCTACTAGCGACTTGTATTCAGCTAGTAAAAGAGAAAAACATTTTTCTCTCCAAGTCCAAGTTCAACAAATAAAACAACATTACTCCGTCAACTTCTAAAGAAACTGGAATCCGAAATGACTTTCGTGTCCAAAAGCTTAATTCGCTTTCTTCAAACTAGCGTCTCGTAAACCGAAATCTAATCTAAAAACATAGCCGAATCTCACGGTTGAATGTGGCGTGACCGCGTGGCGTGAACGTGGCAAACGTGACACGACGGGTCCCGGCCAAAATGTGTCAATTACGAGGTCCACTGGAGCGGGCGTAATGTGGGCCTTAATCATGAGGGAATAAGGCCCACGGCGAGCTGAGGTGGCAATTGCAATTTAACAGGAATGCTGGGAATCCTGTTGGGAAGTTTAGTATTTTTCAGCGTGATTTTCACAGGTGTGGTAATGAGGCTGGGAATTGGAAAGTTAAAGAAAAAGCAAGCGCTCAACATTTTTGCGCTGAAATTATATTTTGAAAGATTTTTTCACGTCAATTTATATTTTGAATAGTTGCTTTTTTCAAACTACAAACATGTTTAAAGGTCAATGACGGTTGATTCACAAGAATAACATTTTAGTCTAGGAATAAGTTTTTTCTCATACCCTTAGTAGGTAATGTAATTCGCTTAGCGAATCAACAAAAATATCAAATTAATAATGTAAGTAAAATACACTATTTCACTATTTCACCTTACTCGTCTTTTAAGTTATCCACGGAAGAAATTGAGAGGTTTCATTTTAAACACGTCACCACACGGCACCAAAGAAACCTCTATACGTCTACTATGTAGGTAACGTAACATTAATACAACAAAAACAAATACAGAACCCTCCATACTTCCAAGGACTGCCAACGGCTTCAGTTTTTATCAAATGAAACCCTTTTTCAATTTCATTAATTCCATTTCCCCTTTCTGCTGGAATGGATTATTGAACAGAAATTCTTCTCGCAATCAACGGACCGCGGGCGAGGGAAATTATTATCCATCAAGATGATTGTGTTTAAACTTTTTGCTCAGCCGCAGGATTATCTTTCGTTTTTTTACCTATTCTTTGACCAGCTGTCGCTCCTGACTTCGTTTGCGGGTTGGTTTATCGCTGTAAGCGTTTCTATTTTTATTTTCAGTTAGCAAAACATATGAAAATGGAGAGTGGATCCTAAAAAAAAGAAAAGTACTTAGACAGAATCAAAATTTGCTCCTAAATGCAAGAAGCGGTAATACATAAACATCTGTGTTCGCTAATGGAGTAGGCAGAGAACACGAAAGATAGTCAAAATCATGACTGTTTCACGTTTGATAGACAGGTTTCGCATAATTTTAGGATTAACCCCTCGTATGCGGGAAATGAAAAATATACTGCATTCGAGCCTCTTCTGTTTCAATATCTACAAATTATGGTGATTAAAATAAAAATAAAAAATAAATATCCTTAAAATGGAGCAGATCTGCTCCGTAGCATACGAGAGGTTAAACATTGATGACTGAGGTAGGTATAGTAAGGCTCATTTAGCTTCTTAAAAATACGTAATTATAAATCTGCATATCCTTATAGCACAAAAAATTACGGAATTTTATTTCTCAGTGTAAGAGAATTGAGAAATAAATGTCTTAAGCCTTAGGGTCAATTCCCACCAAAAGAGCAGCGCGGCGCGGCGCAGCGCGGCGCAGCGGAGCGACCCGCTCCGTGGAATGAGAATTTCAACTTTATTTTCATTACAATAAGACTTATTATCGCATGAGAAACTCTAACGATGCGGGCGCATGCCCGCGTATCCATGGTAATAACAACGCATTCCATAAACGAAGCCGCGCGACTGCGCGAGCCTTCGCTGGAATGCCCGAGGATGCTCGAGCAGTCGCGACGGCCGCTGTCAATACATATGACAATATGTCAATAATTATGTAAATTCCAGCGATGTCCCGCGCATTCCAGCGACATCTCGAGCAGTCGCGGGAATCCGCGCGCATTCTCCACGGAGCAGGTCGCTCCGCTGCGCCGCGCTGCGCCGCGCCGCGCTGCTCTTTTGGTGGGAATTGACCCTTAACCGTAATAGTGATAGATTGCTAGCCTGGCGCCTAGCATTCTAAATCTATTTTCTTATTTGTCTCTAACGACAAGAGTTGCATAGGTGTTACATGTTTATATTCTACGTAATATGTAAGTACTAGCTTTCCGCCCGCGGCTTCGCCCGCGTGGAACTCGGTTATATTGCGGTATAAAGCACAACTATAAGAAAACTTCTGGTTTCAAACGACACACTGCGCCATCGATCTATCATCTATCGATCGGTCATCGATTGATATCGATCTATCATCGATCGATATCGATCTATCAAGCAAACTATATTTTTGTTTTCCCTCGGGAACATCATTTTTTTCCGGGATAAAAAGTAGCCTATGTAGTGACATAGGCAGAGAGATGGAGAGTGCTCCATGCCCTAAACTATCTCTACCTAAAAATAACGTCAATCCATCGCTCCGTTTAGCCCTGAAAGACGGACAAATAAACAAACAAACAAACACACTTTCACATTTATATATTGGTACAGATTTTGGTTGGTACTAACTCTACGGTTTACTAGCAGACTCGGCAGAGAATAGACTCATCTAATCCCCTTGTAGCGGACTGAGTTTAGCCTCGCCTTGTGTTTGCACACTGCGCTTTGCAAATCCAATTTCGCTCTATAGCATGTCTATGTATACTAGAGATGTTACAGAGATCGAAGATTCCGATGCATCGGAACTTTCGATTGACATCATAATACACGATACTGACTTCGATTTGGACGTTGATTGGAGGTCGCCTGCTATTGTCACCAAGCCTAATTTGATATACTATTTATGTTACTTTTTAGATCTCTTCATTTGAGTGTTAGGTAACTAAAGGACGAGATTTAAGGAACTTGAATCATCACAGCACACTAATATTGTGTACTTATGCAAAGTTTGTGACTGTATGTGTATATTTGTTAGTTTTGTTACCTCTTCACATCGGCGAGAGCAATTATAGATCTCGTGGAAGAAATAAAACAACTTTACACAGAAGTTAGTTTCATAAAAAAAAATTGGTTGCGTTATATTTTGACCAAATATTAAGAAAAAGCATCAGTATATTTAGGTCGCTTTGCTCTGCTCTTGCTTCCGACTTCGGTTTCGAACCCGACAGGTAATATTTGAAAATTCCGACTCCGGTTTTGGTTCTGTTATACCTCCGTTACAGCCCTACTCTACGATGAAGCAATTTGCCTCACAAACGGGTCATTTTCCAATACACAGGAAGTGACTGAGCAGACCCCATCGCCAGTGATGCTCAATTTACGAACGCTATCTGTGGTAGATACGTGCTATTACCACAGGTAATGATAGTAGACGGTTGTACGCTTTGGAATAAAACAACTAGGTAATACCACTTTTAAATGTGCTCTGTTTACTGCTGTCAAAACAGTGATATTTTAAAATTTACTTTGTGTTTTTGTGCTGCCATACGCTCCTTACGTAAGCAGCGACAAAATCGATGAAATACGTCATGTTTAACAAAAATTACGCCTTACTGTGCAATTGCGTATCAGCAGTTAGCCCAATTTCAGTATTAAACTTTGGCAACATTTTTTTTTACAATACGTGAGTAAAACTCTAATAGAAAGGTCTTTCTTCAAGCAGATGTCATGCCTGGGGACCGCAACCCACAGAGAGAGAGATGGAAATTTTATTTATACAACAGATCTTAAATTTGTTAACGCCATGTAGAACTGTTTTTAGAACTGTACGTCATCAGTTTGTCAGGCGTTTGTCACAGAAGTTGAACTACTTACTCGACGGTAGGTGGCGCTAGGGTCGCTACAAATACTTTCGTCTTATAAAATACGGATAACTCACGTTATAAATCGAGTTTAGCTCGAATACTTACGTGGTAGAAACTAAAAAATGGCACTTACCAGCGACTTTGGAGTGGTACGCTACTCCGACGCCGCAAACACCGTTGTCTCGGGCCGCGGCCACCTCGCCTGCACATCTTGTTCCGTGGCTGTCAAATAACAATACTAATTAATAAATTTATTCAGCTAACAGGGATGAAAAATAAGTTGGGCTCTAGGGCGTACCCTAATTTTTCAAGCTGGTTAAATTTACTTAAAGGACTTCCCATTCATTTTGAAAAAAAAAAACAAAATTGTATTCAAAGAGTTTCTAAAAATCCCTTGCCCTGGTCTCGAACCAATTAAAAAAAAGTCATCAATAGGATTATTATTCAGGATGGAATTTCTATAACGAACATTAATTGCTATTTAAAAACATGGTCGTAATTTTGCATTAGGTAGGTACTCGTAACATTATTTTTGTATTCGTTTGTAACTCTGAAATTAGTGCAGGACCCGACTAATTTTTCCAGCCATTATAATCACGAAGTACTAAGAGACAAGATTCAGAAAGCACAGGACTGCACAATATGGAAGAAAACTAAATAGACCTTATAGACAAATGTTAGAAAAGAAAAAGAAGCAAAATATGGCATAGAATGGAACACTCTTCCAAGGAATGAGCGACTGTTTGCCGGGTACTGTAGACCAAAAGCAAGAGAAACTGTGTGGGTGTTAATAACCTATCATCACCAGTGAATAGACGTCGTTAAAGAAACGCAATGCCATAAATGTGATATTTCATTTACCCGAGCCTCACATCAAAATTACGGTAAGTAGCTTGTCGAGGAACATTATCAAAACACCATTATTAATATCGCTACAAAATACATTTTAAGTGCGAAAATTTAAAGTACCGAAGAGGAAAACTTGCCATTACCGAGTTCAATTAACTACCTAATCCCAGTGGTGCTCAAAGTTGCGCCGAGTTGCCAAGAGGTAATGAACGGTACAAAGTTTGAGTTTGACGTGTCGGGAAAGGATTAAACAGTCTGAATTTAGAGAAATGTAATTAGTCATCCGTAGTTTATGTTTAAGTTTGCGGTTTGACTTTTCGGTGAGTGACGTTGAAATCGTGACTAAGATTAAATTGATCGAGATTTTACTGAAAGAGGCTTGGCGTAATAGGTAAAACTTTGTTTGACGTTATTATTCTGCTTTCAAAATGTAAACGAGGGTATAAAATAATAGTGATGTTAATAACTCACAAAAACTGTAAAGTAGTTTTGTTTTTAATTACTTGGCTGGTTCACATGAACATGTTAACACATGTCAAATGTCTTGAACTCTCTTCTGTTGCGGCTGGTTTCACAAAGACAAGTAACTTGAAATAAACGAAAGTCATTTGAACAGTAAGTTACAAGCTGTTGTGCAAGGTGGGTCCTTAATGCTACTATCCTACTACTAATATTATAAGTTTGTGAGTATGGATGTTTGGATGTTTGTTACTCTTTCACGCAAAAACTACTGAATAGATTTTAATATTTACAATAATGTAGCTTATACATCAGAATAACACATAGGCTACAATTTATAAAGATATTGTTTGAATTGTCCAAAATGTGACGATAAGTGTCAAGTACGTAACCGAAATCTAGGCGGGTGAAGTCGCGGGCGGCCGCTAATATGAAATAACCGTGAGACTCACTAATCATGAGGCAAACGGATAACTCACTTTATGTCGAGTTAAACCCGACGCGTGACATGAGTCGCGCGAGTGGCGTAGCGACATGGAGTGCATATTAAACTGGTGCACACTCTTGTTGCAATAGCATGATTGTGTCCCCAATGAGATATTTAGTATGAATAGATCTGATCTGAAATAACGTGATAAATAATAATCGTTTCATTTCACTGGTCCCATTTTCATCATAAATAATACAGACGGGAGTTTTTTTTTAATAAAATTAATTATAATTTTAAACTATTGAAAGGAGTTTAAACTATTGAAAGTTTCAGCTATAATTTTACTTTTCGCAAATTATTCATTTCAATAATTATGTAGAATAAATTTTATAAATAATGTAGATATAACTACGATAACGGTTTGTGGAGATTTTATTATGCTTGTTTTAGAAGCAAAACATTGTCCTTGTTTTTCTTAGAGATAGGTACTTATCACAAAAATTTAGGCGGTAAAACTTTGTTTCATAATAACCTTAATTGTTCAAGTTTCTATAGAAAGGAATTCCCAAAGACGGCTTTGCCAATTCACATTTTATGAATAAATTGAATTTGAGAGTAACTTTCTTACAATTGTAATTTGTACGAGTTTTAACTTTTTGTGATAATAATGAAAATTGTTGTAACTTTTGTTTCATTTGGTACCTACCGACATAGAAAAGTTGTTTGAATTCATTATATTCCATTTGTGAAAATGCAATGAAAGAAAACAAAGTACAAATGTACCTACTTTGTTTACAGTTTTTACGTATTGGCCTAATTAAAAAATTAATGATCTTCGTAATGCAAAATAATAAGGTCTTATTATTCTTTCCAATAAAAATCATCAAGTATAAGAAATAATATCGTTTTTAAAACATTTCGTGTCATGAAATAAGGTCTTAGATAGATAGACAGAAATGTATGACTGAATAAAAATGACCGCAACACATTTTATGAGATGTCAAAAGCATAGGTACAAAATTAAAAAAAATATCGTTAAAATGTCAATAATAATTTCAAAATAACAACTACAAAGGGCTAGATAACATACAAATTGGGAAAAGATAATGAAATTAAGACGAAAAATGTCAATGTAATTATTTTAAATAGCAAAATAAAATGTCACTAAAACAAACAATCAAAAAAACTTCACAGGTAAGTAAACAAAAACATATAAAAATAGAATAAGCTCAAAGTCTAAAAAGGAAATGTACAGTTAGCAACAAAGATATCGACACAATCATATTGCCAAAACACCAATGCATGTGTACACGCTCTTATTGTACTTATTGAAATTAAGGTCATCTGTACACATTGTCATCACTTTGACCGTGTCAACATCTTTATTGCTCGAGGTATATAACAGCACAGTTAGTAAAATCATTAATGATTTATATCTAATTTCATTGCACGTGCTTCTTTACTACGTACAGATTTTTCCACAAGAAGATTTTTAATGCGTCCGAATGTTCCTTCCAAAGATTCGCAAATTTACAACGCAAATCTTACAAATACATGGCCTTATAATACATGGCCTTATAATACATGGCCTTATAATACCTGGCCTTATAAAAATTCGCGCTCACCTGTTAAACCAATCATCCGTATACCTGGGGTACGGATAGGGATCGTTGCTGCTGAAGTCATACGACGCCTCCGCGTTCTGCGAACAAAAACTTATAATGGCGTCATGTGCTTAAAGTTTGGGAAGCTCTGCTCAGCTTCGAGAAAGTTAAACGCTTGTACGTTGTGATAATGGAAGTTTCGAATTATTATAACGAATCGAAGTTATGCTTGGATGCGAATATGAGTATGTTTGTTTTGCGTAACAGGGAAATGGATCTATAGGGAAGGTATGAATACTATACACGGTGGGCCTGAAATATAGTGTATATTCTAGGAATATTTTTGAATTTTTCATTATAAAACCGCAACAAAATTGTTCTAAAATCGCGACCAAATTCTAGTATAAATAAGTTATCTCCGTCATAAAATTAACTGATGCGATTTAAGCTGATTTTATAAAGGCTGTCAACTGTCGTTACACCTCCCATCAATATACTGAGGGCGAGTAATGAGATTTCAGCGCCGAGAAACCACTTAAAAGCTGTTTTGATTTGAATAAAATATGACGTTACGGTAAAAAAAAAGAAAGAAACGCTCTCAATTCAAAATTTACTGTGCCTATATAATTTACACGTTCGATGACCATTGATAAAAAATAACTACAAGTCTAGCAATCTATCACTATTATTACACTTTTTGATCGGACTTGGAACCTAAAAACCATACTAAAATCGGTTACGAAATGTGAAAAAGTTATAGTTTTGAACATGTAGCGTTTTGTGTGCTCTGCCTACCCCATTTGAGAATACAAACGTATGTATGTTGCAGTAATGATAATTTTTGTTATTGTAGTATAACAATTACATAATTTCTATTTTTTTTATGTATTCTCAGAATATTACTTACATACCCTGAAAACATCTGCATTACATTTTTAATACTTTATACGCCTAATAAGGTAAACATCCCTGTGCTCGACACTGACCCAATACTTGGCACTTGCAACCTTATGTCATAGTAAGAGAGGTGACAGATGGGTGTCATCTACTGGGCGTAGAGGCGTCAAGCATTGGCACTTTTACTTTATCTGTAAATACCTATGTATTGTATAGTATGTATTGTATTCGACACATCACGTGGTTGGGTGCAGGCTCACAAACCACAAATTCACAATTCATGCCCAAAAGCGGTCAATACTGCACTGACCGCAACCGCACACATCCACATCATCAATTCAAAGCAACAACATTTGATCATTACCTCGTTGATTTATGTAAATGTCATTACGTGGTTTGACTATACTCAATGTGTAAATTTAGAATGAGCCTTCGGATGTTTATAAATACATACAGGGTGTTTTTATAAAGTAGAATTTATAATTCAAGGAGATTAGAATATATTAAAATAAATTATATGACGTGATATGATATTATGATGGTGTAAGTAGACTATTATTAATCCAATAATTTTAAACAAAAAAAAACCGACTTCAAATTTGGGCTATACTGAAAGCATTTGTCTAATAATGAGGGTGACCTTCCATCACCAGCAGGCCTCACTATTAGTAATTACTGAAATTATAATTTCCAGTCTGCAGGTGCATTCAGTATTGAAAGAATTATCCTTTAACTCCTAAGCATTAAGGAGTTGACCTTCCATCATCAGCTCAGTCATATTTTTTTTACTGCCAGACGTAAATACTGGTGTAGTTTTGAAAAATGTAATAAAAACATTACCTGTGCCAATAAAATTTGAGGGTTGCCCTCGATTTCCCTCATATTCCATCACCAGATCAAGATATGCTGGCAATGGGACCACCTGGAAACTATACCCTTTCAAACAAAAAAAAATTTTTCCAAATCGGTCCAGGCGTCTTCGAGTAATCAGCGAACACACATAAAAACAGGTGCCGATACTGAGGCCATTGCAGGGGATGGTATAATTACATTCTCTGCTAAAGCCGTGACGGCGATCATTAAGGCCATGCAGCGTGGTAAATCTCCGGGGCACGATGGACTTAGTATCGAGCACCTTATTAACGCTGGAATCCATCTTCCGCGTGTGTTGGCTATGTTCTTTACATTATGCCTGCGGCATGCGTACTTGCCGGAGGATCTCATGAGAACGGTTGTTGTGCCCATAGTCAAAAACAGAACGGGGGACGTGTCTGGCATCACAAATTATAGACCTATATCATTGGCAACCATTGCCGCGAAGGTGCTCGATAGCCTACTTAATGAACTGCTCAAAAAGCATATAAAGCTACATGACGCACAATTTGGTTTTAGATGTGGATTGTCCACCGAAACAGCTATTTTGTGTCTTAAGCGGGCTGTCGGGTACTACAAGAATAGGAACACTCCGGTATATGCGTGTTTTCTAGACCTATCCAAAGCGTTCGACCTCGTTGCTTACCATCTACTGTGGGAAAAGTTAAACCGTACAACCATGCCAACGGAATGTGTAATCCTTTTAAAATATTGGTATAGCAACCAGATCAATCAGGTTAGGTGGGGGAATACTTTGTCCGACGAGTACAGACTTGAGTGTGGTGTCAGACAAGGGGGGCTGTCGTCACCTATTCTGTTCAATTTGTATGTAAACCAGTTGATTGAGGAGCTCAGCAGCATGCATGTGGGATGTCGTATAGACGGTGTCAGCGTCAATAACATCAGCTACGCTGATGATATGGTGCTGTTGGGCCCCTCCATCAACTCAATTAGGCAATTGGTTGGCAGGTGTGAGAGTTATGCTGGGCAGCACGGCCTGAGGTACAACTCTAAAAAGAGTGTAATGGTTTTATTTAAGACTAATAAATATAACCCGTCAGTTGTGCCTCCGGTAGTGCTGGACGGTGTGGCTCTGAAGGAGGAGCGCCAATTTAAATATCTGGGACATGTGGTCACGCCGGACTTAGGGGATGATGCAGACATCGAGAGGGAGAGAAGGGCCATGTCTGTGAGAGGCAACATGATCGCCCGCAGGTTTGCTCGGTGTACGAAGGATGTTAAAGTCGCTATATTCAGAGCCTACTGCCAAAGCTTCTACACCAGCAGCTTGTGGGTGAGTCATACGCAACGATCGTACAACACGCTCAGGGTCCAGTACAATAATATATTCAGGATGCTGATGAAGCTGCCGCGCCACTGCAGCGCGTCACGTATGTTCGCTGAAGCACGCACCGACGGCTTACACGCCATCAGAAGGAAGAGGGTGGCATCTCTGTTGAGCAGAGTGCGCGGCAGCTCCAACACCATCCTGAGTATGCTTACTGAGCGCCTAGACTGCCCCATGACAAAGCATTGGGTAAAGATCATCACTGGAAAAATTAAGTGATGATCTTTATGCAGTGCTGCCTGAATGTTTTTGATAATTATTTATTCTTTTGTATAATGTTTAGCTGTTTTATTTCATATCTTTAATGTTATTTCATAATTTATATGGATATGGGTCTTTGCCTGAAATAAATGATTTTTATTTTTATTTTTTATTTTTTATTTATAAAAAAAAATAATGATATTATGCTACGTATACACACAAAACGTATTTTTAAACTGACTGTGACTTTTGTATCGAGTGACAAAAGATTAAAAAAAAAAGATTTGTAATTTTTTTTTCGATTTTTACTAAATAACACCATGTCCTTAAGCTAAACATCCAAACTAAACGGGTTTTAAAACTGCTTGTGCTTCTTTTCTTAGATTAATATTATCTTATATCATTATAAGCTTATTTGCTGCTTGTAAGAGCATCAGCAGCTACTTAACCAATTAATAATGTACCCTCTAGCATCACACAGTCATCCCGTTATCTGAATTTAACACAATCACCATATCTACTGTTATCAGGTCATGGTTGTACTGTACATATATTGAAATTGCTAGATTCATCAAAGTCGGTAAACTAGATTAACTGATATTGCCTATGATGAGTTTATATTGATTCTTAATTAAAGTCTCCCATCGTCGTCCGCCTAAAAGCAGTCGAAAATACGAAATAGTCTTTTTCTGGGCCCTAATAGTAGTTTTTAGTGTTTCCATTTCTTTTATGGACGCGTAAGAGACATCTAAGGATATATGTTAACACGTTCCCTGTCCGAAGGCCCCCAATATGAGGACATTAAGCTTTTTTTCACAAGTCCATGCTCCCACTATGGTGCCACAGTTTCATACACAGGGGCACAATTGGACTTGTGTCATTGACAGACCGTTTTGTACGGGGACAGGGAATGTGTTAAGGTAAGCAATACACAACAGGCTAGCAACTTGTCACTATTATAACTCTGGTTGCCTATAAGGCACTCTCCTACAGTACTCTCTAAGGTAGGCTGTAAAAGATACCTTAAGGGATAAGTCCGCCTTCGTGCTTTACTATTTTGCATGTATTTTTTATGTGACGTGCTTACTTACTTTTTACTTACTCTGTCATCAATGTTTCAACCTAAAACTTTGACTATGTGACGTGCCGTGTGCTCTCTCTGCACGCTAGTATATCAGAAATGAATATCACGTTTGACACATTAAAGGAGTCGCGCCACTTCTCCATACAAACGTAATCACCTGTTTTCTCCTTGAATAATTACATTAGAGCAAAAAATTTTTTTCATTAAATTTGTATCTGTTGTGGCTATGATTTGCTTTTATATTTTTTTTTTTTATTTAGAATATCGATAAAAGCAAATCATAGGGGCATAGCCACAACAGATACAAATATAATGTAAAAAAAATATTTTGCTCTAATGTCATTATTCACGAAGAAAACAGGGGACTACGTTTGTATGGAGAAGTGGTGCGACTCCTATCCTCTTAAAGAGATAGATACCTCTCTCACAGTAGGTGTCAGGGGAAAGTTATCAGTGCTCCGGTCCCCAGCTTCCGCCATTAACGACAGGGAAATGTCACAAGGAATTTATAAAAGCGCGAACGACGCGATAAGGTAAAATGTTATGAAGTCGTATACAAGATTCATTTAGACAGTCTTGAGTCATAAACAAAGTCTACAGTGTAGTCATAACAACATAGCATCGAGACGAAAATGAGTGAGCACATGAAAACTTATAAAGGATAAAGCCATGATTATTTAGCATTTAGTATAGGTAAAAAACTTAAGTAAGTCACCCTGTTGTATGTAGTTGTGTACAGTTTCCAAGGAACGACGCAAAAAATGCGAAGACATGATGTGTGTATGTATGTATGTGTATGTATGTATGTATGTAGTAACTAATTTAAGCACAAGTTTGGTTTTAAAGTTAAATAAAAGTGGAATTAAGTGTGTTTCTAAACCCGAGATCGAAACTTCAAATTTAATGTTAAATAAGAACTCTGGATTAATAACCCTAATAGGAACATTATTTTGTTGTTACGTGTTTAAGGTTACTTTGAGACATATTTTTCAGTTTACAAACATACTGTAGATTTTTTGTTGCAGTAGCCTATAAAAACAACCCCAACCTTTTGTCATTCATACTCTCCCTATTCATAATCATAACTTAACTGCTGTCGTAATCAACGGTACTTAACTTGCCTACAAGAATAATATTACACAATACAATGGCAGCTTGTAATGTTAGCTAGAAGCTAGCTCGTCTAGGAGCTGTTATTTCAAATAAGTTTACTAATAACTGAAGCATTCGGTGTACTCTGAAAATTGTTATTGTTGCCAGCCCGCAACATCTGAAAGTTACGAACTTGTTGTTGAGTGTTTACCCCAAATTGTGGGAGCAATATTTATTTGGCAATATCGCGACTTAGGGCCAGGACACAATAGTATTTCGAGTGTTCAGAACAAGGCGATCTAAAAACGTTAATTGTGTCTGAGCCCTTATATTTGGTTAAAAAATGTGCAAGATTTTTTCATTTGTTTTTATTTTATTTCTGTCTAAATGAAATTGAATTAGTGTGTTGTAACATAAGTGTTAGTTTATATTTTATTTGATTGTATTCTTTTTCAACAGAGAAAGATATTTTTATTTATTTAAGGATTTTGACAGTAAGTGACACGCATGGTCAATAGTTTAAAAGTCTGTTTCTCACGTGTGTTATGTCCTTACATCGACATTGGCAAAATAGTCCTTGCCAATCCAGCAAAAACAAAAAAAAAGTCGGGGGTCTTTCTCAAAAAAGTGGCAACGCAACCTGTCAGTAGGTTTCTCTTAGAACTTTTTTTTTGTCAGACGTTAATCTTGTAATTAAAAAATGTATATAAATTAAAAGACATCTTTTACATAGAGGCCAAATGTTTAAATGTAAAAAAAATGTTAATTAATAGGTTTAAAAAATATTTAAAACTACGTTTTGTCGTTCACTTGTCGTGTCCCAACGCGAGGGACTTATGTTTGGAGCTAAAAAATACGTATATGTTACCAATTTATTTTAATTTGTGTTCTATATTTTACTTACATACATGATCAAGATTTAATATTATTCTTTCGAATAAAAGAATTGTACCTATATGGCTAATTATTCGCAATTAAAGTTTGTCCACGGTAGTTTTTGTCGCTTACCTGTCACGAGAGAAACGCTATTCCTGTGCAAATTCTATAACGCCTAACCCACCTCACCCAGCACAGCATGAGACGAGAGCTGCAACTGCCTGCTAACGCTGCCTGGTGGAAGTAGCAAGACATAGATGTGTCGGTGAAAAAAGTTACAAACAATACATTCACGCAATCGGGAGTTTGTAACGGATAAGTTGTCTTTATTCTGTCTTTCATATTTTGGTTTCTGTTTGAGCTAATTCTCTGATACTTGCTTTAAATATGTAAAAGGCGGTTTACTTTCATGTGTGTAAATGCGAAATTTATCACACAAACTTTTCGCTTAAGATTAATACTGTAACTGTCATTTTGTCCATAACGTGTACGTCGTTCACCTGTCTAAAATGGAGAAATACTAGCAAAAAAGAGAAAAGGAGAAACGAAGGTTAAGAAAATTAAAGATAATCTGGAATTGTATGCTGAATATACGAAAAAAGTAAAGTACAAAAAGATTTTTGTAATATAAATACTATGAACCAGCCCAACACATCCTAAGAACAAAATTTTTTGTTACATTGCTACGGGTGATTTTTTTTCATAAGTTACGTAAAACGCATCAAATAAAGCACTTAAAGTCAGTTTAAAATTGTTTTGATTTGCTCATCAATCATCTGCTCCTCTTGTCGTTCACCTGTTATGAAATTTGCTTAGGTTTAAGTATGATTGTCGTTAACCTGCGACCATTGTCGATAACCTGACTATGAATTGTCGTTCACCTGTATATCAAAAACTTTGAGGACCTATATCTCCTAAACTAAATGAAATATTTTGTTCCCTCTAAGTTATTTCGGTTATTTGATTATATTTTTAGCAATTGTCTAAAAAAATTTTGAAGAAAAACACACTTTAAAAAAAAATGCAAAATTAATTCATCGTTGCCACTTTTTTGAGAAAGACTCTCGGGCTATTTTTTCAGGTTTCTGTTATTTTTCCTTGCTAAGCCGGTCTAAATTAAAAATCATAATGAAAATAATAATTCCTTATCATTAAAAACTGATTCAACTTTTCAGCATATTCTCAAATCAAACGTAGGTACGATTGTTATCACAAATCGTGAATTCTAAATCATTTCAATTAGTCGTGGCATTTCAGCGTTCATTTCAAATCATAACACTACGCGCTACGGCTTACGCTACGCCGTAGACGTGCTACGAATGTGTAAAATATTAAGCGTGAACGATCTACTATCGCTCCCCTTTGACCTTTTCTATGTGCTCTTATTATACGTATAAATATATCAGTTGCTAGCCGAGCTGTCAAATATATTATAAATGTGTTGTACAGTTATTGCCGTCAAGAAACGAAATAGCGACAATAATTTCGATTCGTTCTCATTAAAAGTCGAAATTGTATAGTAATATGTTATTTAATGATCATCTCAGCCATATGACGTCAACTTCTGAACATAGGCTTTTTCTTTTTCATGTTTTGTAGCTACATTTGGCATACTGTTATATTTACAAACATAGATGAAAGAAGTAGCATCGCGAACAGGGATTGTTGAGCCACTTATGCCTTGATCACACGTACCGAGTAGAGTGGCGAGAGAGTGTTCTCGGCCGAGTACTCGGTTCGTGTGTAGTATGAAGGCAATAGTACACACGAACCGAATACTCGGCCGAGAACACTCTCTCGCCACTCTACTCGGTACGTGTGATCAAGGCATTACATAAGTTTTTAACTTGGTCGTGTAATACTAATCCAATAGCTAACATCTAGTCGGTCACATCGGTCATTGATTACACGTCTAAATTGCGAACAGTGGCAAGTGGCTCAACAATCCCGGTTCGCGACTGTCCAATAGTTACAAGTTACTGGCAAGTCGCCTAAAACATACCTCAATCAATTTCCTTAGTCGCTTCTTACGACATTCACGGAAGAAATGAAGAGGTGTTGTTCTAAACACAATTCCACACGGTCAAGATTGAAATTTATTATCATAAAATGTTTCACCGCAACTCTAAAGACATTATTCAGATTGCCAAGCTTAAAAATTTGACGGACAAACCTCAACGCCTTCATAATTTCGAAAATTTTAAATTGCCCTCCTTTTGGCAACTTTCCTGGCCAAGTGAGATCTTTTTGCGTGAATATAAAATGAGGATATTTTATTCATGACCACTGAGCTACAGCTAAATAAATCCGTGAAAGTGGGAGTGATATAAAATGTATGAACTGAATACACAAACAGATTTATAAACATACGACGGCTTACTCGGAATAGAGCGATTGCTGGATAATGTAGTGCCGTAAAAGGGGTTGAGGTAGACAATAGTTGTTTGTAATGGGATACGAAGGATTGTCGCAGTATCTATAAGATCACGAAGTAAATTTCTCTGTCTATATACACATTACACCTGTTTTCCAAAAAGGGGTAGGCAAAAATCATGACTGTTTCACGTTTTGTGACCACTTTTAGCATATTCTTTGATTTTAAGTTAGCTTGTATAATAGTGAGCTTGGTGAGTGATGATGGGAATAAGAAATAAATTATTTAAAATTAGAACTCGGGCTGTCGGGCAACGCCGATGCGCAATTGACAACATTTCATTTTTTTGAGGCATCCATTTCATTGT
>BHDV01025453.1:0-21294 GCA_005406045.1 Adoxophyes honmai
ATTCCTTAAAAATATATTCTCATTTTTTTGTTATCACCCGTTAAATTATAACAAAGAGTGATACATAGTGAACTAATCATTTTCATTTTTACTTTTGGATTCCAGACAAAAATTGAAATTTTATCTGTTAAATTTCTAAACTTGAAATAAACAGAGTAAAGGTGGGTATAATGTCATGTTGCTACATTTTTATTCGCTACACCACTCTTCTGTTTTTTTTCTGGTTCTTAATTAAAACAACACAGGGCGAAATCTCTTAGTTGCCAGCGTTATTAGCACACAGGACATGATTTCAAACAAATTACCTTTTTATTTCAATTTTAAGTGGATCTCAATGTTGAGTTGGCGGAATCTTTCTTCTTATTAAGGGCCGAAAGCAGGGTGTATATTTCTTCTCCCTAATACCAATATTATCTAGTCAATGGTTTGGTCTATCTTCGCGAACTATGACCACAACACAATTACTTATATTAATAACTGATTGAATATCTCCTGGGAAGGCAGTTGGAATTAACATAAACACTGATAACTATTGCGTACTTATTCCCACTTCAGCGTTATAGTAATACCAAAATCTATTGGGAGCCCTTGTTGACTTTTGTTACCAATTAAAACGTATCTTGATAGGTATCCAACAATATCTTCTAAAATTCACTTCGGACCGTTCAACAGTTTGTCGTGACACGTTATGAGTTCAAAATTGATTGCCTTTATGACAACACCACGGTGATGGAAGTACCTACATATTTTTAGAACTCTTATTCATGAAATAGATAAGGGTAGGAACAAAAGGTTCCTTTTATAATGCTATTTTAAACAAATGACGATCACAGGCACTCGCAGATATGTACCTACCATTACTATGAGTTTACTGTGACACAGAACTAGCTTTAACATTAACGACTTAAATTATTATTATTATTTTTTTAAGTGACCGATAGCGGAGCTGAATATTTTTTGTTTTTTTTACTGCAGCTATGAAACTCTTTGAACTTAGGGTGTTGCCACAAAAATAAATTATTACCTACGATAACTTGGCATCCTTCGCAAAGTTAGATTCCAGGGACTTTAACATGTTTGTTGCCATCTTAAATGCCGGGGACTGCAGGTGAATAGTGAATACTTCCATCCTCTGAGATGCCCTAATTCAAGTTGAGTTGTGATTCGATGTCTCAAATTGTGTATACGTCCTAAATAAATACTAAAGTAAATTTTATGTTTAGTTAGTATTTAAGAGGGCGCACACATTTTTTACGAACGTAATATAAGATCGGGTGGGGGAAGAGAAATTCAGGGGCAGGGCAGGGGTAAGAGGCACCACAGACCATAACTCGTCGAGTTATGAGTGATTATGGTCTGTAGAGCCCTCTTATCCCTGCGTTTCTCTTCCCCCACCTGACCTTAGTGGTTTTGGACCAATGTTTAAAAAATCGTGAAATGTAAATTAACTCATATTTAGCCATGAAAAAAATATGGTTAGACTAAACATATTCTGTAAATTTACAATAAAATTGTTTCATTTGTAATTACATTAAAATCAATGAGAAAAAAAATAAAGTAATGGTTCAACTTTGAAATTATGTAAAATGATATTTGAATAATAAAAACCAATAATTTGATTCATGTTAATCCGTTAATCCATAGTAGACTATATTGTCTATCAGATAATAACAAGTTTATATCGTTTATGGTAAATTTTATTGGAAAATTTTCAAGTGAAATACAGCTCTGACGCGTATTTTTGTGAAAACCCTTTAACAAATTGGCTAAGTAAAAGAAATCTGTGTTGCTAATAAAATATTTTTTCCGTTAATCCCTAGAAAAAGAGTTTATTTATATGTTACAGTAGTTTTTCTTTAAAAACATAAGGATTTATAGCTTTCTAAAGCATTTGAAAAACATCGAAATCACCGAATTTTGTTTGCACGCTCTTAATAGCGGCAATATAAATACCTACACAATCTGTGCAGATTCTAGCTAGCACGTTCTGTGAGATACAGTCTGGCGACAGACAGACGCACAGCTAAGTCTCAATAATAAGGTCCCGTTTTCACCCTTTGGGTACGAAACCCTAAAAAACTGCTATTCCTCTCGAAATGGACACTTTCGGCAATAAAAGAGTCCACAGTTTTATTGTTTGTCTCTTTGCAGTGACTCTAGATAGAAAACTGATTAGAAATTTGTAATGGGTAGGTAGGTAAATTGATACCTTCGTTACTCGGTTAGGTTTCAAAATGAAGTGCAGAATGATTACCGAATATTTCGCTCTGTGGGTAAATAAAAATACATGTACCAGGACAATCACGTAGCCAGTTGTTTGTGTTGAAATAATTCCTATGACGTAGGTATGTTCCTGTTATCCTTATTACTCTGTATTTTCCTCAAGTCCGGGTAAGTATAAACACTGTTTCATTTAATCAGAGCTCTGTTCTATTTATTCTATTTGTTTTTGTTTGTTTCACTGTGTTTATTTACTACTGTAGGGGGTTCACCCTTCGTACACATTTTAGATTTAATTTTTTTACAAAATTTCAAAATTTTGCTAGACCGTTGCCTAAAGCATACTAAACCTATCCTAGTCGCCTCTTACGACATTTACGGAAGAAATGTTGATGGAAATTAAAATTATACCTCTTTCACCTGTTCATTAAACCCAAAATTATGCTAAAAGCGGCTCTGAAACGTAAAATGGTCATGGGTATGTACATAACATTTCGTGTGCTCCATCCAACCCATTTGAGAACAGGCATGATTGAAAGAAAGTAACAAAGAAAGGAAGAAACTCTTGATTTAAGTAGGTTGGCTGAAAAGCCAAAACCATTTTAACCCTTCCACGTACAAAGAATACGTCGATATCGGTCCATAAATGTGTTATATATGTTCTAAAACTACCATGCTACAGAAGGACACTCAGGCAAACATACATAACTTTACAACTAATGACGACGTTAACACACACGTCGTGATTGTGGCTAACCCTTTAAAAAGTGGTAACGACCATGATTAGTTGACGAGGTTTATTAACAACGAAACCACATCAATAGCAGTCAATCTCTTAAATATTTAATTAATGAATTTAACAGGCCGCAGACGGTGGCCGTCTGCTTCATGCGGTCTTGTGGCAGAAGGAAAAACTGACTTTGTGGTTATGGGTCACAAACCAGACGCTTTTGTTCAGTTGTACGGTTTTACTATGCAACTCATTCATAAAATTCCATTGAAACATCTATCCACTTGAGGTCGAAGAATCTGTTTGGTAGACCAATGTCATTTTGAGGACCAAATGGCAAAGTATATTGATTATTTAGTGGTTGTATGTCTTGTTCCACGAGAGTTGAGGTCACGCACACAAACATGCCCTGTAGTAGGCAAAGGCAATCTCACAAATGTTTTAGAAAGTAAACCTCAATCAAAATTAAATACTATCTTTGTCCAGTATGCAATTTAAACACACTCGTTTTCGATCCCTAGACGAACTGCTGCTGATTCAGTTTCATTAAAAACAGCGTTCACTTACAGATTTCTCTTCAGATCGATTTCCAATATTGTGACGCCCTGATTGAACAACTTTTCCCCTAAGCCCCTAAGAAGATAGGGTATTAGGGTACTGAGTCTGGAGGGTAACAGTCAACTTTGCGGTTTGCAGGTCACGGGGTCACCCCTAGCATCTAACTTCGGCCACAAAATAAATAGGTAGATAGAATGTGGTCTCAAAGACACGATATCTCGGTAAACTTGGGACTGTAGCGCCCAGCGCCACATGCGTCGAACAGCCGAACTAAACGGTTCTACATCGCGCTAACGAAGTTTCGACGAACGGTTGCATAAATACAACTTCTAATTTCCTCTCTGTGGACTTCGGTCCCCAGGCATACCTAACATCTGCCTGGAGAGAGTTATCTCTATTGGAATCTTTCCCACAGGACCATTCCGAGCGCGGTTGCCGGCCGCTTGAGACGCGCGTTAATAAACTATTCTGCAACTTCTTTAAGAGTGCCTACTTGAACTATCAAATTCTAATATGTATCTTCAATTAGTGTTTTATGTTAGTTTGTTTTCAAAAAATTGTTTGTGAGAATACGTGTCGATTACACTTTAAAATAGAACAACCTGGGACGATAACGGAACAACTCGAAGGAGATTTTTTGACTTGACTTAAGTTTATTTTGTTATTGTAAAATTAAATGTATGCTGCCAGTGTTAATAAAATGACACGATACTGCTATTTACAATTATGATGTGTGACGTCCGCGACTGGCCGCTTTATAGCATTTCAAATTAGCTAAATGCTCAAAAACATGTGTTATTTAATTATAGTAGAACGACACCGTAATTTTGTTAAACAGAAACAATATAGACATTTAGGTTTCTCACCGAGTATTTTATGAAATATATAGATTTATGTGGAAATCGATATGATTAAACTAGCTGTGAGTGTTTTTGTTTTCAATTAGACAATTTTTGGCAAGAAACAATTGCCTGGTGTTTTTACACAGGCGAAAGACATTCTTAACTCGGTAGGAAACTAGATACTGTTTAAATCTATTTTTTACATATATTCGAATTAATGGGACTTATTCACGTTGTTATTAATTACTAATACCAATATCTTGACAAGCGACTAAAGTCACCAAGGGAATAGGTTAAGGTATGTGTACGAATTAGGTACTTACCTAACACTTGCGATATTTCAAATCTTCAAGAAGAGATAACGCTCTCTAAAAAGCCGGCAAAGCACTTGTTACTTATTCTGTGGTATTGCAGGTGTTCATAGCAACGGCAATCACTTCCAACCTTACCTATAACGTTATTATTTACCTACTAGCTTCTGCCCGCGGCTTCGCACGCGTTAAATTCGGGCTAACACAGAAGAGATTTCGGAATTATTATTAGGAAGCGCCCGCCAGAATAGCCAGCAGACATTAGATTTTTTCCTACTTTCTCGACACTTATCGTCATATTTTGGTAAATTCAAACAAAATCTTTATAAATTGTAGCCTATGTGCTATTCTGATGTATAAGCCATATTACTGTGAAGTTTCATGAAAATCCATTCAGTAGTTTTTGCGTGAAGGAGTAACAAACATCCATCCATCCATCCATCCATACATCCATCCATCCATACTCACAAACTTTCACGTTTATAATATTAGTAAGATTACTATTAATCACTATGAGATTATTATTAATCACTATGAGATATTTTATGCAAAATTTTCATTCGGCAGTTCAACACATCCACCATAGGCCCAGGCCGTATAATTTTTTAACTTCATTTGTTTACTTTTCGCAGCCACTTCTAGCGTAATTTAGGTTTAAAACAGATGGCAGAGGTCCTGTCGCCTTAACTAAGTACCTAGACCTAAATCTTAGACGCATCTTACGACATCCGGAGAAGAAATGGAGCGGTGTTATTCTACCCGACACCACACAGGATATGCTATATGCTAATTTCCTAGGTTATGCTAGAAGTGGCTGCGAAGCGTGAATAGTTTTGTCTATGGAACGTTTCGTGAGCAGCTCTTCCTACCCCATTTATTAATATGGGCGTGATTGTATGTATGTATGTTTATAATTATAAACTAAATTCGTACAGTGGAATCCGGTTTCAAACACCCAAAATTATTCACAATCAATAACTAACCGCTCTAAATTCGAACACATGTTTAGTGTCAGTACAGTCGCCAGTACTAGCCACTTAGCTACTAGCGCAGTGTAAACCTAGCACGGCTGCTCGGTGCAACAGGTGCATTTTTTCGCGCGGCATGTCTTCGCGACGGAGGGCGGGGCCTGCCGAGACACGCCTTCTAGCCCAGACACGCCCACTTGACGTCTTACGAAACTTTTAATGAGACTAAGACTGCAATGTGTAAATTAATTTAATAGATTTTTTAGTATATATGTCCATATTAAAATCGCTGTTTTTTTTTTATCATTGGTATTGAAATTTGTTGTTCGTACCGTCATTGGGAGATTTAGAGCGTGCAATTTCAAATAGGATTGATTCCACACTTAATTAAGTGTCAGGTACAACACGAGTAAACAAACCACAAACGTCATTAATTTTAGATCTGGCTGTACCTAGAAATTAGACCAATTAGGTGTGGTTACATTTATTAATTTTGTATGTTAATTTTGTATTTAATTAGGTATGTTTTTGTGTTATTTACTAGGAATTTCAGATTTATCTTTCCTGATAAATAAAAGTAGCTAACTTAAAGATTTTAAAACAGGCCTACTACAGACGTCTCTTTCTACACAAACCGCAGCACCTAGACAAGAGCGAGATGTTCAACAAAACGAAAAAGCTCAATTTTCCCAACCATTGTTGAGCTAAACAAAAATGAGACTACGCAAAACTTGCTCCCATCTCGCTCTTTCCTAGGGGACCGTAATGTGTTCGAGTGAGAGGGAGCACAACGCATTTTCCCAACAAATGAAGCGTGGCCAGACCACAGATTGACCGCAGAGAATGGAGGCGAGTGACAACGACGGCCGTTCAGTAGTAGTCGAGAACCCGCCGCGCGCGCGCGTGTTGAGAACGCCTTACACAGTCTCGCGCGAACTTCACAACTTGTCAAACCGCTCAGAAACATTGACGCATCGCGCGGGAAGTCTTGAATCACTTATCAGCTGATTCTTAAGCGTAGGCTTTTTCTAGGAACCCGGGCCGAATGTCAACTGTTTTATATAAAGTCGCGATTAGCCCTCAGCCAGTGACTCATCTAAGATGACGAAAGTTAAACTGAAGCACAAAACCCAAGGCCTGCACTGACTAGAATGTGCACCAGCGGACTGAGGAAAAAGTAACCGTGCATTAAGTGTAAAACTGTGAACTAAACTTTTAGAAAAATATTTATCAAATTTTGAGGACTTGCAGCTTCAAATCGAAGAGATTGAAGCGACAGACATAAACAAAATCCAAAGATTAATTATCAACCACTGCAATAAATTAATTAATTAATTAGCAATTCAATAAAATACTTAAAAAACAATCGAGCCTCATTGGAAACACGCCAGTCGCTTGTCATCGGACATCAATAAACAATTGGAGAAAGTGCGCGCTTTTTTAAATCCTGATATCCTCGTTGTTCGGTATCCATTGCGCGTAGTGTCCCCGTTGCCTGTGGTAGTGTCGTGTGATGCGGCAGTGAAGGATGCACCTGCCTTACGAGTCGCGAGGCCGGCGACGGCGCGAGATGGCAGACCAAGACCATTACTGGCTGCAGAGCTTGGTGGAGGAAGCTCTGAACGAGCACCCTGACCTGGGTGAGAGTCAACTAGGTACACTCTTATTCTCATTTTTAGGCCCTGCGCAGACGACAGACTATCCGCGACGGACTTTTTAGTCTGTGAAAATAGAACCTATGGAATTATATGCAGTAACGCACACGACGCGCAAAAAGTCCCGCGCATATTGCATACAATCCACGCAGACTTTTTGTGCGCTGCAGACTCGATCGCACAAAAAGTCTGTCGTCTGCGCTGCCCTTGAAATAGGATCACTTCGTCCTCTGCCTGTACAAACCAGCCTTCCAACTTTTTTGGGCTATGACATCGCAGATGTGGTTGGTCTTTCGGACGGTCAGATACCTAGATCGGTGGTTAAAACCAGACTGGGATTCGATTCCCGGTCGAACAGATGTTCGTATGATGAATCCGAATGTTTGCTCTCGAATCTTGGATGTTTATCTATTTAAGTAAGTTTATCCATTCTAGTATCATTTCAGGCAGCACAATAGGCACAGGCATTCAATTGCTTAGTTTAGAACAAAAGTGATTGATGTAAATTTTCCAATGATATTTTAAAATTTTAAATATTATTGTGTGGTACCTCTAGCCAGAATGATTTGACTTAGTTTTAAGGTCAGAAGATCAATTGCGGGCCGCATGCCTTCAGCTCACAGGTTGGGTATAGGCTCATCTAGTCACATTTCTCGAGAACTCGTGGAGGTACTGAATTGAAATGAAAACCTGTGAGAAAAACAAACTCACATCAACATAAACAGTAGATACAGCCATTTATGTCGCAAAAAATATATGTATTTCTATAGGAGAACAAAAAATTACTGGGAATTTTCCGCTGACCTAGTTCAATATCTGCATCTACTAGGTATGTAGGTACTTCTAATATAAATGACATGTTTCAATTCACCCAATTGTTTTAACGTTGTTTTGTTGATAGGCCTAACGTGGCAGACATTTTTGAACCATAACCTTTAAATTATTTGTTTTGGTTAAAGATAACCCGTTTGTCAAAAGTACTTTTTTAATCAATACTTTTATTTGTTGATCGTCAATTATCTAATTATTATTACAAAAAGAAAAATATTTTCATAATCGTTATTAGACAGAATCTTTAATATCCCGGAAGGCTATCTACTTAGAGTCGATTTTAACAAACGAGGGTAGTCACACTGACCCGGTTTTTTCTTTTGTAAATTTTATTAACTTGCAAGTACCTAAACAGGGACTTATTCATAGTCTTAAATATTTTGTTGTATGTTGGTTGTTACTTAGGCGATTGACTTATTCTTGTATTATATTACCCCGTACTTTGTTGAGATCATGCGCTTTTCTACGAAATCAGCATACTCCAACTGTTAGAGTCTAACACCTATAGGTACTCTATTTATTTTAGGGTGAGAATTTTAACATAGGTAGGTACACAATTTGAAATTATCTCTGGAATTCAATGGTAAAACTGGAAATTATTATTAATATTTACTATTGTTATAATGTTCTTAATTCAAACGTCATCATCATCATAATTTGCAGCGATATCTTGGGTTTGTTTCAAACTATGTAAGTATTTGACCTTTAAAATTATCATCTTAAAATAAACAGAGTAGGTATAGCTAAATGATATTTAATTTAATAATAAGATATAATATATCTTATTGCGTGACTATGCGTGGAGATAGCGCCATCAAAGAAAAGACATCAACGCTAGATACCTAAGCGACTCAATTAAATAGCGTGGCGAGGTGGAGCGTCTTGATACGATCCTTCATTTTTAGGGTCCGTACCCAAAGGGTAAAAATGGGAAACTATTGCTGAGATTTTGCTGTCTGTCCGTACGTTCGTCCGTCACTAACAGTATTATTTACGGGAGCTCCCATAGAACAAACGTGATTTTCTTGGTGTTTTTGGGTCAATATAATTATGGTAAATAACGATGGGTAACAAACACTTGAAATGTTCACCGAATATTTAGTTGTTTAACTAAGTACTTTAAAATTTCATAATTAAATTAAAATAAAATAAGTATGTATCTAAGGGGGTTTCCCATACAATAAACTAGTTTTTTGCAGTTTTAGGTCCGAGACCTTTTGATCGCAAATCCGACTCCTACTTGGTCGGTTTTTGAAACTAACCATAATATGCAATATTTAAGAAACGGGTAAATGTGTGTCATGGTCAACACGCCATGGCTTCCAAATTTTGAACCACAGAACTGCCTTTGCGGCTGTAACGTTGACCCGCAGCGCTATTCTCTAACGTGCTCAGAATCTCGATCGTTTTAATTTCCAATCTCGCTTTGATTGAAAGAAATAGTATCGCGAAATGTCATTATACTTAGTCGAAACTCATGCTCAGGCGCATTTAAAGTTTCACGTCGGCAAAATTTACCGTAGGTATATGCCGTGTGGGTTTAGAATAACACCTTTCCATTTTTTCCGTGGATGACCTAAGAGCAACCGTTCACTACAGTAGGTACCTTTTAACTCGAGGCCTAAGAAATACAAGTACATAAGTAAGATAGAAGTGGCCAGGAAACGAGAAATAGTCGGTTCTCTATTGGAAGGCATAAGTCATTTATACTAATACATATTGTTACAGATAAGGCTTTTCGCCGACAAAGTGATGTGCATAATCCTCATTCCGCATAACATTAAGAGGATAGGAGTCGCACCACTTCTCCATACAAACGTAGTCCCCTGTTTTCTCCGTAATTAAAAACATTAGAGCAAAAATTTTTTTCACATTATATTTGTATCTGTTGTGGCTATGCCCCTACGATTTGCTTTTATCGATATTCTAAATAAAAAAATAAATAAAAAATAAATTTTAGTCACGAATTTATTCATGAAAAGTTTCTCTTACTCTGCCTACCCCATTTGGAAATACAGGCGTGATGAATGTGATACTTACAATGTTTAGATTACACTATACGAAGTAATAGAAACAAACAATCACTCCCAAATATGTCTCTAATAACAAGTCAACACCACGCGAAGCCACAGCAAATCGCTAGTCAGTATGAGACAAAACCTATTACAATTAGCGACAATCACCTCGGGTTAGGGCGCCCGTCCACCGGACGCACTCATGGTAATGAGCTCGTTGAATGAGCCCTAATGAGGTCAGGGGTTGTCCAACATAACCCGCGGAATATTCGGTAATAGCGATGGTGCCGGTGGACTGCAATCCTAATAAATGAGGCACGGCACGCATTTGTTTTAGTTGCGCGCTTTTGGGTTGTCGCGTTCGATTTTTGAACAATGTTTGAGCGTTTTCCAGCCAGAGAAATAAGAAAAACCGACTATGGACGTTTCGTACCAAAAACTGCAAAAATCACGTGTAAATTAAATTACTTTTAAATAATTGAATTATTTACTTTTAAAGTAGATATACTACTAAGTATTCTGTGAATATTTCGAGTATTTACCTGTTATTGTTCGTTATATCGACCCAAAACACCAAAATAACACGATTGTTGTTTGTGAGCTCCCCGTAAATAATAATTTTACTTTTAATTTAATATTTGTTGTTATAGCGGCAATAGAAATACATAATCTGTGACAATTTCAACAGTCTAGCTAGCACGGTTCGTGAGATACAGCCTGTTGACAGACGGACGGACAGCGAAGTCTTAGTAATATGGTCCCGTGTGGGTACGGAACCCTAAAAATGCAACTGGTTTCCTACGCAATCAGATCAGCATATTTTAAAGTTCTGTAATAAAAAAAAGTACAGCGTACCTATAGTGATGGTTTGACTATGAGCTAATTGGCATTACAAATTTGAAATTTAAAATGAGTATGTAGATGTTTGTTATTCTAATGCAAAACCACCAGATGGATTTTAAGGAAAACTTGACAATAACACCTCAAACTACACATTAGCTCCCCGAAGAGCTAATCGTACCTCAAATATAGTCAGAGGTAGAAGTTACTAATCCCATAACATACATACCTACATACATACATACATACATCAAGCCTGTATTCCAAAATGGAGTAGGCAGAGTACACAAAACGCTACATAGACAAAACGACGACTATTTCACGTTTTGTGGCCACTTCTAGCATAATACTTTTTACGTTTTGAGGTGGCAGGTACAATACATACATACATCACGCTGTATTCCAAAATGGAGTAGGCAGAGCACATGAAAGGCTACATAGTCAAAACCATTCCTATTTCACGATAGCCACTTCTAGCATACTTTTAGGTTTAAGTTAAAAGGTGAAATAGTGACAGGGTGCTACCCGGTAGCCGCCTAAAATATACCTTAACCTATTACCATAGTTGCCTCTTAAGGCGCAGCGCAGACGACAGACTTTTGTGCGATCGAGTCTGCGGCGCAATAAAAACTCTGAATGGCGCGCAGAGAGTTTCCATTCAGAGTTTTTATTGCGCCGCAGACTCGATCGCACAAAAGTCTGTCGTCTGCGCTGCCCCTAAGACATCCACGGAATAAATGACACCACACCAAAATACCCATAAAAGATGTCCAGTCCCAGAAATCTCATTTGGCAAGAAGAAGGGTAAGGTCTAAGGTCGGACATTTTAAACTACATGAAATCTTTTCTCGTTAAATGCCGGGGACTAGAGAATAATGTCAAATCCAGAAATCTTATAAATTGTGCTATCCTACCCAGTGCTAAGCTCAGAGAGTTTGTCCCAAATCATACGTTGAACGAAAATTGCACATACATACAACATACAATCACGCCTTTGTTCCCAAATGAGGTAGGCAGAGCATACGAAACGCGACAAAAACAAAAGCAAGATTATGACCATTTACGCTTCGCAGTCACTTTTAGTTTAATTTTAGGTTTGAAAACAGATGGAAGAGGTGTAATAGTGACAGGTTGCTAGCCTGTCGCCTAAAGCGAACTAAACCTATTTCCTTAGACCTCTTACGACATCCACGGAAGAAATGGAGTAAATGGAGGTGTTATTCTATCCCGACACCACACAGAAAAACGAAAACTGTGTACCCACAATATTATTAAATCTAATGACTTGTCAAATGTAACAGGAAAAACTGTAAGATTTCGAAGTGAAAGTGATGAGGCGTTGGATTGACAATACGAGACCATCCTAGCCAACTGTTTGACTTCTAACCGCAGAATGCCTCTGGTTAGATAATATTGACAGCGATGAACAGATCATCGGTTGACGATAATAAATTAATAATTAAGAACGGGTTTCATTTTGATTTAAAAGTCACTCTTTGGCTTGCTGAATGTCTCTGTGCTGAGTATTTGAAGCACTAATTACTTTCTTTGTGGCGTACCTTGTTCTACCTGAAAAGGGATCTTTCACGTGCCTAAACCTAAGTATAACATCAAACTACCGTGAGACACTCATCTTGAATACGTATAATAAGTCATGTCTTTAACCCTTTAAGTATTTATCAACAGAAGTTCGCAATAGATTCAAGTGATTTCTCCGTATTCACCCACATTTGAATGTCAATGTCTATCACCTACACATATCAACTCATTGTGTTTAACAATTTACAACATAGGTATATGTATAACTATTTAGACCTAAGTATAGATGTGGTGTCGGAATAGCAAAGCACCTCTCCATCTCTTTCGTGGATGTCGTACGACGCGATTAAGGAATAGGTTTAGTATGCTAGCAACCTGTCACTATTATACTTCTTCCTTCTGTTGTTAAGCCTAAAATTTTGCTAGAAGTGGCTACGATTTCGTGTGCTCTGCCTAACCCATTTGGGAATCCAGGCGTGATTGTATGTATGTCTGTAAGATCTATTTCGTTTCTTGGTTATACGATTGACAACCTCTTTTGCTCGCTTTTAACAGTACGAAAACATACTTTTGCAATATTTTTGCGCATAGAACTACTGTGAAACTGTGTTTTAATTCGAGTTTAAGTCGAAATGTTTCGTGAGATTCCATAGCCCTTACATCTAGGAGCCATGGCAGCTGCTGCAAAACGTACACTGCGCGATACCGCTCTGTTCGCGCGACTGATAAATGAAGGGTTATGCCGAGATAAACTAGCTTTTAGTGAGTTATCTGTATTTTTCTTTATTTTGCAACAATTGTGTGCTCATTCTATTTCTGGACAACTATTTATAAGTATTTATGGCTTTGGTGGACAGGGTTGCTTAATTTTTTAAACAGAAACCCAGTGGCCTTAATTCATACCTACTTAGGGTGACCGCACCAGTAATGGACATAGAACCAGTAATGGACAATGACTCTTATTTAGGTACTACCCACTAAGGAAAAGTCATTTGTTTTACAACAATCAATTCACAACTCTATGGTCTTTAAATTATGAATGAAGTGTCCATCACTGGTGCTTGTCAACTTAAACCGTCCATAACTGGTGCCGTCACCCTAGTACCTACTTAGCAAAAGATCATTAATAAAACGAAAGATGAATGTACTGTTTGCTTGATAGACAAGAAAATAGCTTAAAAAGTAGGTTAATATGAGAGTATTCAGAGTGCGTGCCACTGTAACTCACACATATCCATTAATCATTAATTTGCACGTAACAAAAGGTCAAGGAAACAATCACGTTACAACCTTTGCACACTCCATTTCACAGCAAATCGACGGCAATGTTCTAATGACATTTCGTTACAATAAAAGTCCAATCACAAATTACATCTACATAACACTTGTCTTAATTTTAGGGTTCCGTACACACAAGGTGAAAACGAGACCCTATTACTGAGACTTCGCTGTCCGTCTGTCACCAAAGTCACCATAAAAGCTACATAGGCAATTGAAATTTTCACGGATGGTTTATGTCTTTTGCCGCTGTAACAACAAATGCTAAATTCAAAATAATAGTAATAATTAAGGGGGCTCCCAAAGAAAAAAAAGTGATATTTTGGCCGTTTTTAAAGGTCACCATTCTGCGAGCTGTATCTCAAGAACCGTGATAGCTAGGCAGTTGAAATCTTCACATATTATGCGTTAGTATTGTCACTACAAGAACAAATACTAAAAACAAAATAATATTATTAAGGGGGGCTGGCTCCCATACAAAAGCCCTTTTTTAGCTGTTTTGGTACGGAACCCTTCGTGCGCGAGTCCGACTTGCACTTGGCCGGTTATTTTTCCTTGTCATTACGATAAAAATGAAAGGCATAGTATTAGATAATTCGGTAACATTACGAGTTGTGTGGTCGCATGTTTTTTGCTTGTCGGAAAAGTAAATAAGGAAAATCGACCAGGTGTCGGTGTGGCATGTGCGATCGGTCGTTTACCTATAGCGGATGAAAATAATGATTATGTAATGTAATGTGTGTGTGTGATAATTGATTCCGTACTATACTTGAACGAGCAATGGTACCTTTTTGTTGGGTCAAGCAAAAACGGCGTACGAATTTATTTTGATTATAATTGATAGCGTAGTTCCACAGACTAATATCGAAATAGATGACTCAAGTGTATGTATTTCGCGCGCCAAAAGGGAGCCGAAAGGGAGAGAGGCGGCGTCACCTTTGAATCGGTTTCACTCGGACTGTCAATTCCCATAACTAAAGCGCTCATGTGACGTTACAGTAGGTAGAGAAAAAGTGGCACGTTTGGTTTTCATACAAATGCAGGAACTCGCGGTATCTATTGCGATATATGTCTGTGCTCTGTGCGTAGTTCCGGATCCTAGTGTGTGATGTTATGTCATAATGGCAATGATCAATGTTAAATTATAGAAGTTATTTGTGACGAAATAAAACGGATACACTCACGCATTTATACTGAGATTAGCTCGACATGTTTCGGGTCAAATCGTGACCCATCGTCAGGAGCAACGCGTCTCAACGGCTGCTGATAAACACACACTAATATAAAGAATCTTTCCGTTTTATTTCACTATGTAGAACACCGGTGTGATCCTGTGTGGTGTCGAGATAGAATACCACTTAACCATTTCTTCCGTGGATGTCGTAAGAAGGACTAAGGAAATAGGATTAGTATACTTTAGGCGACAGGCTAGCAACTTGTCACTATTATAATGCCCCTTCCAACTGTTTTCAAACCTAACATTGCCTATGCCAGAAGTGGCTGCGAAGCGTAAAATAGTCATAGTCATGGATTTATCTATGTCATATTTCGTTTGCTCCGCCTACCCGAGAATGGCCCAGCCAATTGACGTCTCGTTCGCCCTTATTGCGTTTGACATAAAGCTTTTTCTACCCGCGTTTTTCCGAAACGGCGTCCACAAATGTGGGGAGACCCTAAAACAACCTCCGTTACATTCCTAACGCAAACTACCTAGACCTACCTACCTAAGAAAATTAGCCATAATTCTTTCTGACATTAGGCATGTCATTTGCAGAGAAATCACATTAACAGATTTAATGACTAAGTAGTTTAGAGAACGTGGATCTGCAGAGCTTGATAAATTCTTGCAAAGGGGGAATAGGAATGTATCATGCTCTCCATTTCTTCCGTGGTTGTCGTACGGTCACGGACTTTAATTTACAAGCCACCATAGAACCTTTTCAAAGATAAAATTAGTACAACTTCCCTTGATAATTAACGAGATGTCACTATGACGTTTACTGTGAATTGGTTCCATGGTGGCTCATGAATTAAAGTCTTTGGCTGTACAAGGCGACTAGGGATGGTTGGGGTATATTTTAGGCGATAGGCTAGCAACCCTGTCACTATTATACCCGCCAACTTAAAACCTTCGCAGTCCCTTCTAGCATAATTATAGGTTTGAAAACAGATGAAAGAGGTAGGTATATTAGTGACAGGTTGCTAGCCTGTCGTCTAAGCTTACCTAAACCTATTTCATTAAGTAGTCGCCTGTAATTACGACATCCGCGGAAGAATCGGAGATGTGTAATTCTATCCCGACACCACACAGGAACACATAATGACCACGTATAGACTGGATAGGTTTAAGAGGATAGGAGTCGCGCCACTTCTGTATACAAACGTAGTCCCCTGTTTTCTCCGTGAATAATGACATTAGAGCAAAATTTTTTTTCATTAAATTTGTATCTGTTGTGGCTATGCCTCTATGATTTGCTTTTATCGATTTTCTAAATTTTTTATTTTTTTTATTTAGAATATGGATAAAAGCAAATCATAGGGGCATAGCCACAACAGATACAAAAATATTTAAAATAAATGTTTGCTCTAATGTCATTATTCACGGAGAAAACAGGGGACTACGTTTGTATAGAGAAGTGGTGCGACTCCTATCCTCTTAAGGGGCGGTGATAGCATTAGCGTGCGTTTAAAAGTTTAATCTATATAAAAATGTGTTCAATATATTTATTAAATTAAATTCCGTTAGGAAATTAGGAAATAACATAATATTTAAATCAAAAATTAATTGGATTTCTAATAAGATGACTAAGTTATAAAATGATGCTTATCATTAACAATTTTTGAATATTTTAGGTGCTAACAATCATTCGTTATCCGGTTTGCACAACTTGCTCAAAAATATGGCTTAGCACAATAACACGCGCGGGTAGAATCGCGCGCGAGATAGCCGAAGTCAAAATGTCAATACCTAGTAAATCAAGACAACTAAAAACCTACTACAGCAACCAGGGAAGTGTTGGTGAAAATTACTAGCAACTATAATGTATCTACGATCTTTCAGAAACTGAAGTAATAATAGATCACTGTTAATTACTGATTATTAGACTTCATGATTTTGATGACATTTTTTTTGCGATAGAGGTGCAAAATGAACAGACAGAAAGACGGTGATGTCTTAGTAATAAGATATCGATCGTACCCTTTGTTAATGGAACCCTAAAACTAACGAATACCATTCTAACATTCCCTTCTTGCATTTTTTTAAGTAAGATTTATATCTACGGACACGTGGTCCGTACCTTGATATTTTTTACAGATTTTGATACTATGCGCTCCGCGAAAAGACACAATGGTTAAACTAGCAAATATGCTCTTAAAGATAACTAAACAACTAAAGGGTTTTTTCTTTTTCCTTTTTTTCTTCTTTTCAATCACATGCTCCTTTCAGTCACTGTGACATACTATCTACAACTCAAAGAAAATGAAACTCATTATCAAAAGGTTCAAAGTGGCACAGGTATCAATTTCCTTGACTGTACCCATGTAAAATGTACACACTAACTGGAATCGCCGCAGAACCCAAAGATAAATTAGGAGACAAATATGTGCCGCGACACGTGTCGCGCGACTTATATACGCGTATATACACGTGTCGCTCGACATGTCGCGGCACATTTGTCCCCTAATGTATCTTTGGCTTGACTGTCTTTATTCGGTCGTGACCCACGCGGTATGT
The DNA here is from genome assembly GCA_005406045.1 of Adoxophyes honmai. NCBI lineage: Eukaryota > Metazoa > Arthropoda > Insecta > Lepidoptera > Tortricidae > Adoxophyes > Adoxophyes honmai. The sequence continues at coordinate 17,524 of BHDV01025453.1, forward strand.
CAGTTGGTTAAGGGCCATTCCGCTGAAGACGACATGTGAGGTCAAACTTTGAATCAAAATATTTGTATATTTTATTTGAGCAAGCGCACAGGACAATGTCTTAATGAAATTATTGTTTATGAACCTTCATTTATATTTAATAAAGTTAATACACTTGGAAACATTAACACTGAGATTTGGGACGTCATAAAACTGCCCAATGTTGCACCCGCGATGCTTTTAAAAGTTAATAAATCATTGGTTATAATGGTTTCCAAGATTATTTAAATATTTCCGTACTTGATGGTTTATCAGCTTTCAGTATAAAGCAACAAAAAGCGCTTAATATCTCTGAAATAAGAGATTTAAGTGTTTTCTTACTTAAATCTGGAGAGGAGGGCCGATTTCGTTGCACCCGCGATAGCGTTTTAAACCTGTTTTATGGCTATTTAATACACATTAGAAACATTTTTATACATGGATCTATAAAAACAAGTTAAAATGTATGTTTTGAAGCTATAATCATTTTTAAAGCCCTTTTCATTTCATTAATATGCAGCATTAAAGTAGCCAAAATGTTGCACCCGCGATAATGGAATGGCCCTTAACCTGAATTAATGTTAACCTCTTACCGAGATTGCGCTGCGCTCGCGCATCCCTTATCGCCGACCGCGCCGCGGTCTGCGGCCTATAATTTGTATAGATACCAACTTCCGTAAATATAGAAACCGCGGTGCTATTAATGCTTTTTATGACTTCCCTTCCCGTTACATGGTAAGTTTTTCTCGATTACGGGCTAGAATTGACGTCGTATAAAACAATCTTGTTACAAATACACGTTATATCACGTTTAACCATCCGGTTACCCTAAAATTGCTAAACGTGTCACTGGGTTTTTGAATTCACGTGCTCTGCCTACTCCTCTTGGGAATACAGGCATGAGATTATGTATGTATGTATTGGTACAAATAGAAGGCTTATTGCCTAACACCGTAAGCTCGTGAATCGAGATGTTTTTAGGGTTCCGTAGCCAAATGGCAAAAAACGGAACCCTTATAGATTCGTCATGTCTGTCCGTCTGTCCGTCTGTCCGTCTGTCCGTCTGTCCGTCTGTCCGTCTGTCCGTATGTCACAGCCACTTTTTTCCGAAACTATGAGAGCTATGCTAATAAAACTTGGTGAGTAGATGTGTTCTGTGAACCGCATTAAAATTATGATACAAAATTAAAAAAAAAACAATATTTTTTTAGGGTTCCCCATACATGGAACTGAAACTCAAAAATTTTTTTTTATCAAACCCATATGTGTGGGGTATCTATGGATAGCTCTTCAAAAATGATATTGAGGTTTCTAACATCATACTTTTCTAAAGTGAATAGTCTGCGCGACAGACGCTTCCAAAGTTGAAAAAGTTGTGTCCCCCCCCCTCTAACTTCTAAAATATAAGAGTGATAAATCTAAAAAAAATATATGATGTACATTACCATAAAAACTATCAACGAAAATTGGTTTGAACAAAATCTACCAAGTAGTTTTTTTTTTATAAATAAAATTAAAATTTATCATTAGTTCGAAAATCTGTCACTAGATGGCGTTGTAATCTGTTTGTACGGAACCCTCAGTGCGGGAGTCCGACTCGCACTTGGCCGGTTTTGTATTTGAACGCATTAAGGATAAACATGCTTGTATATTCCCGTGTGGTGCCGGGTTAGAATAGCACCTCCCCCTTTCTTCCCGTGGGTGTCGTAAGAGTCGACTCTGGGAAAGGGTTAGTGTATTGTGGGCGATGGGCTAGCAACCTGTCACTGCCATATCACGTTTAACCACCTGGTTACCCTGAAATTGCTAAACGTGGCACTGGATTTTTGAATTCATGTGCTCGGCCTACCCCTCTTGGGAATACAGGCGTGAGAATATGTATGTATGTATGTATGCTTGTATAGCGTTTTGTTTATGTAATTCTTTTGTACCGAAAATAATGCAACTTATAATGTTTAATGAAATATCATGTTTTTTCGACCTTATTTCTTGAAGTATACCTGTGGACCATTGATAATTACTATACCTTATCGGTTTAGGTAGTTAAAACAATAAAAACAATCTTGACATGTCTTTTTATTGAAATACACAGTCTAAAAATGAAAATCGTTACATAATACAATTCAACTACGAAAGTAAACGATTTTTTCATACCTAAATTGTAAAATGTTAAGATTTCGATTTATAAAGTGTACGTTTAAATAAAAAGACACGTCAAGATTGTTTACATTGTTTTAACTACCTAAACCGATAAGGTATCAAATACTTTTATTTTGAATTTGTTCATCATGAAATCAATCAAATCATCGTGAAATCATTTAAAGTTGTAAGCAAAATTGTAACAAAGGGTGCAAATCATTTCAAAGGACGTGAAATTCAAATTGTTTAAAAAATCGCAGTTTTTTAATAGAGGCAAAATTTCATCATGTTGGCTATGTTGCAGTATTTAACCTTAATTAAAAAATAATAATAGAGGAAAATAATAAGGTGCTTACCGATACATTTGAATGAAATTGCCGGACTTACAATACAATAGTTTCATGGTTTTGACTATTCAACGTTTCAGTACCGACTATTATCTATTCTGTGGTTTCAGCTAAATTTTAAACCTAACGATACAAATAAATATCATCATTATTAAGTGTGTATGAGTAAAATACCCAACTTTTCAGTGGGCATACTGTATATTTTACTGCGTCACGGAATAATAAAGATAAATGTATTATTTTCCTCCAATGAATCCCGAATCGGTTAACAGTGAAACATTGTTAATTAATCATCGTTATTACAAAACAGTTTTTTTCCAGAAAAAGACGTCAAACTAACAAAAAACTGGTAACTTTTCCTGCAGTGATTTGTATGTTTTGTGTTACTTTACAGTTACTGTACTAGTAAATGAACTAGTCCCGTTTATAAGTGAAGGCAACCATTAAACAGAAACAAAATAAAGTTGTGAATAGGTTTAAAAATCACCTAATACTAACATGTTGTTCGAAGTGAATCATTTTTTAGCTTCTTGTTTATCTTTAACTTTGCAGTAAAACTAAATTGAATTTTAATGTAGTTTATCACTTTAACGAGACTTAATACACAAGTGACCGCTGGTGGCAGTGGTCGCTGTAACGCAGGCGAAACGTCGAGGCAATATACCATTTAAAAAATAATGAAATAAATATGAATAAGAGTCAATAAAGGTTAAGGTATCATTTGGTTTCAATCTAGTATTTGACCTAGCCAGTCATGGCTTAGCTATTCGACTTGAACCGGTAGCGATAGCTAAAAATGAATATTTATTTATTTACCTGACCCTTTACTTCTATTCGTCACAGACCTATTATGTCTTAATCGAGTATAGACGGCCTTGACCATAGCCTCGACCGGAAGTATCCAAATATTTCTGTATGTTTTGCATTTGACCTCTGTCGCCGTTAACAGTCTTTTTCCTGCTGCAATCGGGTATCTAAACGACGCCAATTAATACCAACAGGTCATATCACAAGTCGACTATTTATTATACTACCTTTACTGGAAATTACGTGACACTGTGTTGAAAAGATCTGGAGTATTACAGTGGCGTTATTCTGTAAAATATACAACAAGTGAATGTTTACACAAACAATTAGATACGCGATACGCGATGAACTTAGTACAGGAATTATACACATTTTGAAATGCAAATGAACCGAGAAAGCTGAATTTTTGATATGACGTAAAGAATGCCCATAAAAGCTTAACTTGAAATTGTCGACCAAG
>BHDV01025453.1:22110-57601 GCA_005406045.1 Adoxophyes honmai
TTCTCTACGTCATATCAAAAATTCAGCTTTCTCGGTTCATTTGCATTTCTTTGCCGTTAATTCCTACGTAATGACCGGGTTAGTTTGTATAAAGAGAAAATGAATGAATTGAACGAGTAAATGTCAACCCCGCTGTCATCACAGGACGCGTTCTAGTGTGCATGACCTTTACTCTCGGGGAACTATACTCCGTATCATGTATCATTGAGACTCAAACTTACAAGTAAACCCAAGGCGGTACAGTAAGTACATCAAACAGTAATAAGTGAAATGGCAAAAATGATTTCCACTTTGTCCGTTACAAGTCTAATCTTAAACGAAACGTCGACGAGCGAGCGTCGAGCAATATGCTCATAACTTATAAATAATATTCATACATACATACATACATATTCTCACGCCTGTATTCCCATGAGGGGTAGGCAGAGCACATGAATTCAAAAATCCAGTGCCGCGTTTAGCAAATTCAGGGTAACCAGATGGTCAACGTGGTATTGTGGTGACAGGTTGCTAGCTCATCGCTAGACCCCGCTATCGGAGGTGCAAAACGGTAGCTGTCAATTTCGTCCCATTACTAGGGAAGGGCCAAAATTGTTTTGAAATATTAGCTTAATGTCGATAAGTAATTATAATGACAGTCTAATTATATTTAATTTCTATAGTATAAAATATTATAAGACGAATACTCGTAAACACAGCTAAATGTTGTAAGATGACATGGACCGTCTATTGACGTAAAAATAAATTCTTATCAGTATAAGAATAAGTGCCCAGTATTAACCCGTACTGAAAAGTTTTATTTCAAGAACGTTAAATTGAATACAAATAAACGGTAATTGTACATAAAAAAAAATGTATTGAAAAATCGAGTATCGATATCGACATCACAAAATATGATTTGATTACCCCGTCCCTAAGAATTTGACAGCTACCGTTTTGCACCTCCGATAGCGGGGTCTACTCATCGCCCACAATACACCAACCCTTTCCCAGAGTCGACTCTTACGACACCCACGGGAAGAAAGGGGGAGATGCTATTCTAACCCGGCACCATACGGACATAATAACAATAATATTCATTTGTATTAATTATTTATCAATACCACAATGCCAGCACATGAAATCTGTTCTCTAGTTTTAAATATTTTAAGGACGCCTTAGTTTTTCCGGTAAATAAAAATAAATTTATGATTTATTTCTTTAAGTCTAGTAAATTTGAACGATGCCTCCACTTTCCCGACGAATTGGCACAATTTTTACTGAAAGAACTCAGTTCCATTAATTCGATATTCAAATATTTTTATCGATTTACATCTACGTACGAATCATTACCAACCAGCACCATTTCTTCCAGCCAGTTTTTTTTAATTCAAAATCGACTAGAGTCTGGCTAACCAAAGCGTGACCTGGGATTTTTCTAAAAAGTTTTATATGGGAACATTATTAATCTGACAAAGATATGCACCCCATTCACGATAGCTCCGGGATGTGGTCGGATCCTTTAACCTGGTCCAATTTGATCGTCAATGGCGAATCGTCGCTCCAGAGTTCGAACCCACGTCCGCGCACGATATTTTTGGCGCGAACTCACCGTGAATGCCGGATCCCACGTCCAAGCCGTCAGTTCGTTCGTCAGTGTTGCCAATTTAGCAAGTTACGCAAAATTTGGCATATTTATTTGTTGTTTTGCATCTAGCATACTTTTTGGCATAAAATCATTAGGTAAATGTTTAACCATGAACTTACTTTAAACGACGTTTAATTAGAAACGACAATAAAAACAAAGTTTACCATAGACACGTTTTGTCATTTTCATGTTTCCCTTTTTATTAGGCACTCTTTATCTTGCCTTTGTTTAACTTTATATTTTATTTCATATCTAGTCGTAAAAAAATAATGTTTGCATTGTTGTATAAGGAAGTCAAAAAACGCCCTCGGTGCCTTCCTACACCAATCGCATTCTTTGACTCCTCTTATAAATAAGCATTAAGTATTATGAAATTAAATGACGTTCTATTTAATTTGACATTTAAATTTTTTTTGCATATTTTCTAGCATTATTTTACGACAATTAACATATTTTAGGCATAATTTTAGCATTACGTTGGCAATACTGTTGAGAACTGAAGAGCCGGAGCGACGCCAGTCAATGGGCAAATCCAGTGCTACCGGCGTCGCTCCATTTGGATGTGGGTCCCGCCCACATCCCGGAGCTATCGTGAATGGGGTGCTATACGTCAAACGTTGTGTCAGTGTTGTGCTACTATAGTTAGTAATACCATATAAATATTTTTTAAATTTGCCGCGTTTTCTCAGGTCACGCTTTGGTTAGCCAGACTTTAGCATTGTGATCTTGATCACATACAGCCGTGAAAAAGTTAGCCCCAGCTTAAACAAACCTTTTATTTCCAGTGCGCACTGGCAGCCCAGACTACATGTGCTCGGTGTTGCCACAGCACTGGCGCTCCAACAAGACCTTACCAGGAGGCTTCAAGGTCGTGGCACTGGGTGACGTCATCGATGGGACCCTAGTGACAGTTCGGGCTGGCAATGACGAGAACTGTTCTGCAGAACTGCGGAACAATACAGCTGTTATGAAGAATAGGGTTGCCAAGTTCAACGATCTCCGGTTTGTGGGGAGAAGTGGGAGAGGTAAGTCGATTTTTTCATGTTGAGGAGTTTGGAGGCTGTGTTTATTTTATCAGAAATATGACTTCCATTGAACGGGAGGTTATTTCCTTATTATACTACTGGGCTAAAAAATGCTACTTTTACTTTTGTCGCCAAATATTTTGAGGCATTTTTTCATTAGCCATCTGGTTACCCTGAAATTGATAAACGTGGCACTGGATTATTAATTTTTAATTCATGTGCTCTGCCTACCCCTCATGGGAACACAGGCGTGAGAATATGTATGTATGTTTTCATTGCACTACGTAACACTGGAAGAAAACACATGTCATGAACTTTAGTGATAATCGTAGCATAGACTTTTGAATTTGTCTTACTGTTCTTACCAGCTAGTACAAAGAGATTAATGGTGGGTAATTAATTAATTGAAATGTTAAAGGATGTCCATGAAACTCCTTAAAATTGAAAAATATTACTGATTAACAAGAATAAAGAACACATATTTCTATTCACGGCTTTGATTTCACCCTGCTTTGGGAAATCTAAAACTAGTGTTTGACAGATCTCACTGATGGCCGGACTTACAAACAAAGCCAAGTATCTCATAAACTTTACAACACAATCGAACCTGGAAGTCAATAAAATCAATAACCAGGTTATTAGACGGTGCACCCAAATCACCGGGGCTGGATTAGGCAATTATTACCCGGTTCTAATCGGCACCGTCTCTCTAATGCCGCAGTGTCCTGTGGCCCTAACTACCCGTTCACTATAGCCGCCTAATTTGACTAATGATAACGACACGGTGATAACGTAACTAGTAGTTGGAAAACGCGGTGTTGGCTGAAGAATAGGTTGGGGTTCGTGGTACTTCGATTTCGGGGTCGTGATCCCATTTTTTGTGACTCAGTAAACGATTGCGATGTTAGTTGAAAGTTTCAATTTTGACACATCTGTCAAAATTGAAACAATATTGTTCGTTATATTTATGTGTTTTAAGTTAAATGTGTCCATGGTGTTTGCTTTCCGTAAGATGGTCCGAATGCTCGTTTGCAACCTCGCAAATAATCTTTGCTTGAATAGATAAGAGAATATTTATTTATATTTATACATATACCTATATTGATGAGATTTTGTTCGAGCGATTTTTATCAAAATGTATCCGTGTTTTCCATTGAAGTCTGAAATGAAAATGTCTGTTATTTTCCAACTTCTTAAGTCAGCTACGTTAAATAATTTTCTGTATATTGTTGTGTCGGTTTAGAACGAAACTTATCCATTTCTCCCGTGGATGACGTAAGCGACGACTAACGAAACAGGTTTAAATATGCTTTAGGCAACAGGCTAATAACCTCTTCCATCTGTTTTTAAATCTAAAATTATGCCAGAAGTAGCAGCGAACCGTGCAATTTTCATGGTTTTGTCGTCATATTTCGTGTGCTCTGTCTATGTATGTATGTAAGTATTTCCTGTAATTTAAAGCGCTTTTTTTTCAAGCCCGCCACCGTAGCACCGTAGGCCCATTTATGAAATATGCGCGTTCCGTTACTCCGGTAATAAAAGAAAATCTCTGTTAAACGATCACGCGATTAAGGCTGTCGTCACGGCGCGCGCGCAATAAACAAAATAATCGCTTGCGGTGAGGGACGAACAGTTTCTAAATCACGAATGTGAAAACTCGAGTCTGGGCGCAGTACACAGTTTAAGGGCTGCAGCTTTTCTTCTGACTGACACGTTCTGAATGAACGGAATGAACGAGGCAATGTTAAAGTGAATGGGACGAGATGATAAAACATGCAATCCCACCGTGTGGTGTCGAGTTTAGATAATCATCTCTCCATTTCTTCTGTGGATGTCGTAAGTGACAAGTGACAAGTCCTTAATAGACATCATACCATTAAAAACTAAAAACTAGTGCCGAGCATTTTTAAAAGAGCACCAAAATCTGATGTAATTTTGAATTTTGTACATTTAGAGTAAGCAAGTTAATCAGCAGACATGTTCTTTGCTGTCACTGTTAAAGGTCGAGTATACATTTTAAACAATATGTACGCACCGCAAAATTATCCGTCCACTCTATTTCGTTCATTATTTTGGAGTATGGTTGAACTAAAGTTTATTTACAACAACATGTTAGCGGTTCATTTAGCCAGTAAAATTATCCTAACATTTTAGCATACTGTTATTAACACCTTTACTGTATTGTGTCGACTACCGTGCATTCGTGTTGTAAACAACAATTCCTTTTATTATAGTCCTGACTAGATTGATTCAGACTTATTTGTTATCAATTTGTATTATTAAATATCAATTACTTGGTTCTCAGTTGTGTTACAGTTTACCACAATATTGATAATGTTTAGTTACAATGTCGTTATCACACAAGTTGCAAAAAATGTGGTTAAAGTTATTTTTGCTGAATTTTATTAATATTAATTAAAACGAATCGAATATAGGTAGGTACACCGAATTTTTGTAATGAAGAAAAATTCCTTGTTCACGAGTGCTTTCATTACGTAAGTTAAAAAAAACTTAACAGTGTAATTCTAATGTTGAAATCCCTATATTTCCTGTACCTCATCATCATCATCATAATCAGCCATACGACCGTCCACTGCTGAACATAGGCCTCCCCTTTAGACTTCTATGAGTACCTGTTGGAAGCGACCTGCACCCAGCGTTTTCCGGCGACCTTTATTAACTCGTCTGTCCAAAAAGCAATTTAAAAACCAAAAAGTACTCACATATGTACATATAAGACATACAGTGACATGACAATTTTTTTTTTTTTGGGAATATGTATTTAAGTAACTACATTACTCGTATTGAACACAATTAAAGAGATTGAGAGCTCAAAAGGTGGGCTTTATTAACGAGAACGGAACACCTCAAAAAAAAAATGTTAGCTAAGTATGTACGTACATATATGTATAAAATCCCTTTTTAAGGATCTAAGGACCAAAAGGATCCCTTTTAACCCTTTGGTTAGGGAACCCTAGAATCGCAAACCTTTCCATCTCACAGCATCACACTTTCACCCCGATACTGAGGATTTGAGTCGATTTTAATTTCCAAACCGCAACGGGTATAAAAGACGTTCGCGCTTTACTGTTCTATTGTTGTGCGCAAACGCCGCCATTATGGCCCCCATGGCTGTAAAACGGATCGTTCCGCCTTCACTGAATATCATGGAGTTAGTTGAAGAGTTTGTCTCTGAGTGACTACGCAACTGACAAAGTAACTTGATGGAATCTTCTCGATTGCTTGTATGTTTTCAAATACATAAATTTATGTGCCTGTGTTGCCAACTTAGAGCAGAGCATAATGAAACGCTACGAAACCAAAACCATAAATGTTTTACCAACCCAGAGGGTAATAGATTGCATTTTACCTGATGTTATAAATGTACAAACAAATATAAATCAGATTTCGTTTAAACCTAGTTACATACATCCGTACCAATATATAAATGTGAAAGTGTGTTTGTTTGTTTGTTTGTTTGTTTGTTTGTTTGTTTGTTTGTCCGTCTTTCACGGCTAAACGGAGTGATGGAATGACGTGATTTTTAGGTAGAGATAGTTTAGGGCACGGAGAGTGACATAGGCTACTTTTTATCCCGGAAAAAATTGATGTTCCCGAGGGAAAACAAAAATATAGTTTGCTTGATAGATCGATATCGATCGACGATAGATCGATATCAATCGATAACCGATCGATAGATGATAGATCGATGGCGCCGTGTGTCGTTTGAAACGAGAAGTTTTCTTATAGTTGTGCTTTATACCGCAATATAACCGAGTTCCACGCGGGCGGAGCCGCGGGCGGAAAGCTAGTACATACATATTCTCACGCCTGTATTGAGGGGTAGGCAGAGCACATTAATTCAAAAATCCAGTGCCACGTTCAGCAAATTGAGGGTAACCAGATGGTCAAACGTGATATTGTGGTGATAGGTTTCTAGCCCATCGCCCACAATACACCAACCCTTTTTCCAGAGTCGACTCTTACGACACCCACGGGAAGAAAGGGGGAGGTGCTATTCTAACCCGGCGCCACACGGGTATAAACCTAGTTAGATGGCAAGAAAACTATCTATCGAATGAAAAACACAGCAAAAAGAAAAAAGGTCAGCAGGAAGAGATCCTTTAAGTGATATGTTCGCCTTTATACTCGTGTTTTGTGTTGTGCTTGTTATTTTGTCATGTTTAATTTATAAATCCGCTTGAAAGCCACGTCAAATTTAAAACTCTTCATTTGCATCAAGATTTAAAACAAAACTCCAAAGGTGAAGACACGAAGACATAAAACTTCTCAGCTCTTACACCTGATTAAGTTCATTCTCGTTCACTAACTGGTTCCCTCCACTTCGAGCAAAAAACACCATCTCAATGAACACGCTTTCAGTCTAGCACGGTATTACGTTATACCTCGGAATTCTAACAGATCGGTTACCATGCTCTTGTCAATGTATGAGCCGGTGCACGCCACCGAATCCAAGACCTGTCCGTCCAAATCTCGTCATCACTAACACTGTTTTGATAAACACGTCACAACCAATGACAGTTCACTATTCGTTTTAGGTTACATTATTACCGCCAGCCTAGATTGACCGCTGGTAAACCCAAAAATGAACCTTTGATGAACTACAGAGTTGGTGGTGACAGGTCTTGCAACGCTGGACGTTTTTACCGAGTTATTATAGTGATTAATGAATGGAACTTCTAATAAAGTGGAACTAATTCGTATCGAACTGATTGGATGCTTAATTTTGTTGAGAAGGTCATGTCCTAAAGTGTTATATGAAAAGTGTATTGAATTGGAAAGCTTTTTCGTTGGGTGTGGAACCGCGTAACATTTAGACACTGTGGTTTTTAGTAACGTAACATATCCTTTTAAGTTAAGTTATAGTAATTGTTATGTTAATTGAGTTTTTTTTGCTCTTTTAACGCGGCTGACATATTCATGAACTGAATGAATAGTGTCCGAAAATAAATAATGATTAGAACAAACTATACTCCATTCACGGAAACAAGTTAAAATAGCGATCTCTCTGCCACGTAATCCCATACAAATGACAGAGATGAAATCTCTACAACATGGCTACTGTAATAGAAGTGAATTTCATTTTTTAGTTGGAATTGGGAGTAAATATTTTACACTTTTGCAATTGTAAGTTTAAGGCAAAGAAAAAAACAAAGGTAGATAATAATAATATTCATTTCTGAAAGTCCATTTAACAAATAATAATTTTAATACTTGAAATTGCACGAAAAATGTATTATGACGTTACAATCTGTCAAAAGCTTTTTGATAAAACAAAGGTAGCCAAGTTTGAACACTGACTTTTTTGATTTCCCCATTAACTTGTTTCCGTGAATGAGATTATAAGTATATACTATTACTGAAAATCGCAGCTTAACAATGAGTGACAGTCAAATGAAGCCACCAAAAACATCAAACGTCGAAATGTAACGTAAAGTACTCAATGTTCAACAGCTTAATTCCAATGATCGATAACTGCTTTTCACCTTTATTGCCTTGGAATTACGGCTGAAAATATATCGATTGACCCCTGCCTGACCCACCATAGAACCCATTTACAGTGAACCTCATAGTGACATTTTATTACGTTGACCTGTGACAACGTTCTGCGGTGGGTCAGGAATTAATTCGTTTGACTGTACACAGGATCTCCTTAACCTTACAGTGAGAAAATGCTGCGAGCGTAAAAGGAACCTTTCCACTAGATTTAATTCGGGACGGTGATATGGTATTTTAGGAAATGTAAAAATTAAGTGAATTTTTAGTTTAATTTTGCAAAACTAATTATTACTGGTTGATGTTTTTAAATTTAGTGATTCTCACTCATTTTTATCACTTAGATTAGAGGGACATAATTAGGTTTTAATTGCCTCGACGTTTCGGCAATGTCACAGAGACCATGGTCAACTTGTAACCACGGATATTTTTATTAATATCTTTTTAATAATGTTTTAGGCGACAGGTTAGCAACATGTCATTATTGTATTTCAACCTAAAACCTAAGAAAGATGCAAGATGACGCTAGGAAACAAAAAATATGTTTCATGTAATGTGATCTACCTACCCTATTTGGAAATACAGGCGTGATGTATGTTTATAAGTAACGAATTAAAAAAAAAATTAACTTCCATCCATAGATATTATAAATAAGTAGAGTTTTACTTTCACGCCGCTCTCGGGACATCTGTCAATGACATACGGTGAATACCTACCGGCACTATGCGTGTCAAACACATTTAAACAAATGGCTTTTGTGCAGTTATTTTCTTTTAATGACTTATTAATGATATTACGAGCTGCAGATAAATGTAGACTTCATTATCAAAGTATATCTAAAATACAACTACGAGGTAGTTTTGTTAAGGCTTCTCTACATCTTAACATCATCCATTTCTCATTTCAACTTAGTTCTCTGTTTCTATATGCATTGCTTCACATATGGCACTTTGGTAGTTTATGCAAATCCCGGAAGCAAAATCAATAAAAAAAAATTAGTACCCTTTTACTGAATCTAGTACAATATCTTAAAATTTTACCCAAAACTAACTGGAATTGGAATCGTTGTGCTTTCGTGAGCACATCAGGGTCGCATTTTAAAAACTTCAAGCTACTTGCAATCTAAATTGAGTCATCTAACTTCTATGACACCAAACTCGTGGCCATACCGCTACAAAAACCAATACAACATCTTATCAACTACTACATTACTTTACCAACGCAAAAAATCCCGTTGATCACAAATGTCTTGCACCTACAATCATAGTATCTCAGTTCTCAAATGAAGACGTAATTTCGTCTCAAACAAGATTGTCAGAGCAATCTCTACAAATTGAAGATACAATTAACTTAGAGAGACGTAAATGGCATGACCAGAATATGACCAAATCATTTTGTGTAGCGGTCATCAAGGTGTTACGGTTGTCACTGCCTGAGTTTTTAAGCTACAGGCGGTTGAGAAAAGTGTTGTCTATTAATAGATAATGTGTAAAAAATGTACTTATTAATATACATTAAAAAATCTGCGTTTGTTACACGTTGTGCAGTACCAATTACTTATTACAAAAACGGATACAGAGTACAGATGTGAACGTGGTGTTCTACAGTTAAAATATTTTTGGTGTTGTATTGATTTGGTTAAATATTGAAGCATTTTAAGGAGCAGCTGTATGTTTATAAATGCTGGGTAAATTAGAAAAGCGATACAATTTATGAAATTGTTATTTAATGCCTTAAATATACCATGTATTGTATAACTTTTTGATTAACTGATTTCTGCTGTTGTATTGATAAAAAGTTATCAAATCATTTAACCAAAAAAACTACAATTTAGTAATTTATTTTGATTATCTTGTTTCTGTTGCTTTACCTACCTACTTGTATTGAGCTTAAATACAAACAGCATCGTTGCAACACATACCTAACTCATTTCAATTCCTATCAAAATTTTGTTGTAGTTCTTCTGTAATCATCCTCTATACCGAGACAAATTTGTCAACTCAATAAACGTTACGAGAAGATAGGTGCACATAAAGCTTAATGTTGTGTTTTGAAATAAAGACATTAGGCGTTTCTTTGGCAAATAAAGTTTACAAACCGTTAATATGTGTGTGGAAATAAATTCGGAGTAAACAAGTGTTTCTCTTATAGCGAGAGAATAAAGAGCTAATGGGAGTTACTAATGTACTCTCTACGTTCAACGCTTACCTCTTTATCTGTTTTCAGTATATAATACTATCTAGTAAATACCATTACTACGAGTTTTAAGTGACCCTACTCGCTTGCGACGCCGTACAAAAATCGTACGAAGAATTTTACTTACACGAGTAGGGACTTAACGGCGCTGTGAAATCCATACTAATATTATTAATTGCAAAGGGTGTTTGTTTGTTTGTTTGTTTGTCCGTCTTTTATGGCTAAACGGGGCGACGGATTGACGTGATTTTCTGGGTGAAATAGTTAAAAGGATGGAGCGTGACGTAGGCTACTTTTTGTCTCTTCATAACCTCCCGCTTCCCTAAAATACTTCTTAACGCGAGCGAAGCCGCGGGCGAAAGCTAGTTCTTCATAAAAATCGTCTACGCGTACGGTCACTGTAAAACCATGGTAAGGGTAATGAAGGAGACAGACGATCTGTCGCAATGCCCGCTCGCACGTCAAGAGCATGTAACATTTTATGTTTATGCTCATTGGCCGCCGACAATACTGCATCGAGAATCCGTGATCTGTCTCATCCGTTTGTAAACCTACGTTGTCCATCCATCGCTGCTCCAGTACTAGTCACACAGTGTTACAGACTACACAAGCGGCAGCGGAAATTGCTGTGCGTATTTTCCTGAAAGCATCCCGTGGTAGTGGATCGCAAAGACGAGCCGAGTCGACTTCACTCACAAATGTCACTCAGGATTTACGCCCGGTCGTAAATCAAGATGGCCGCCATTCCCCCCGCCCCCCAGCCCCGCGGCCCACCTGCGCCTGGGCACAATAATTGAATATTTCACGCATCTCTCTCAACACCTCCTGCCTGGTCGTTGGACTACAATGTTATGTTTTACTGCTTCGCGCATTGTGTTAGGTCCTAAACTGCTGATGAGTGATCACGCGAAATGCATTAAGTTTAATAGCGATTTTAAAAGCAATATTTCACATCGTTGAGACACGCCTTCGGGGACTTATATTTTATGATGATTTGTTTCCTTATTTAATGCTCGGCGCATTTTGTAACGTCTTTGAAAATTGCGAAGCCGATATTGAGACCTCAAGTTACAGGCCAAGTCGAGTTATTTGTTATCTGTAGAATTCGCGAGAGCAGACAGACTAAAATTTAAAAACTTATCAGTCAAAGTTCCATTAGCTTACTCAAACTATCCGAGTGTACAGTCCGGATATTACGTAGTGTCTAAAAATTTGTTCATGTACGGACTTGTCGTTGGTAAGATTACTGTTAATAATTATTAGTATACATACATATATGATAAGAGCGTGAACATATAACATCGGGAAAACGTTCAAATTCGCTAGATACAACGCTTAGTTCCGTACTAAAAAACCTTCTGAATCCGTTTCAGTCAAAACCCATTCAAAGCTCACAGCGCACTTCAAATTAGCTGAAATCAATCATTGAAACATAGAGTGCGCTGCACACGAATTATCTGCATTAGACATGTTAATCCACTCATTTTAACTGTAATTTTATTCCGTATTTATCGGTGCATTCATTACTGGCGACCGCAAATCGGGCGCCCAAAAAGCTCGCTGTTTTCCGTCGACAGCGCTAGTTTTGGTCCGAATCGCTCAGAAAAGACTAATTTCATTCAGCCAAACACATTTGGCAGGTAAATAATTAACAAACTCATGTAAATATGCGTTTTCTATTTTATCGCCGGTGTCCAATTATTCCGATAATATTGTGGCTGAGCTGCATATTTTATAAACGTGTTGTGATTGCCGCATCAGAGCCTTTGGAAATGATTGGGAATGTTTTGTTGTTAGAAATTTAACTGTAAAATACCTATGTATTTAAAAGTGCAATCGCCGCGACTTTTGAAACATATTATATTACATAGAGTCTGGCTAACCAAAGCGTGACCTGAGAAAACGCGGCAAATTTAAAAAATATTTATATGGTATTACTAACTATAGTAGCACAACACTGACACAACGTTTGATGTATAGCACCCCATTCACGATAGCTCCGGGATGTGGGCGGGACCCACATCCAAATGGAGCGACGCCGGTAGCACTGGATTTGCCCATTGACTGGCGTCGCTCCGGCTCTTCAGTTCTCAACAGTATTGCCAACGCAATGCTAAAATTATGCCTAAAATATGTTAGTTGTCGTAAAATAATGCTAGAAAATATGCAAAAAAAATTAAATGTCAAATTAAATAGAACGTCATTTAATTTCATAATACTTAATGCTTATTTATAAGAGGAGTCAAAGAATGCGATTGGTGTAGGAAGGCACCGAGGGCGTTTTTTGACTTCCTTATACAACAATGCAAACATTATTTTTTTACGACTAGATATATGAAATAAAATATAAAGTTAAACAAAGGCAAGATAAAGAGTGCCTAATAAAAAGGGAAACATGAAAATGACAAAACGCGTCTATGGTAAACTTTGTTTTTATTGTCGTTTCTAATTAAACGTCATTTAAAGTAAGTTCATGGTTAAATATTTACCTAATGATTTTATGCCAAAAAGTATGCTAGATGCAAAACAACAAATAAATATGCCAAATTTTGCGTAACTTGCTAAATTGGCAACACTGACGAACGAACTGACGGCTTGGACGTGGGATCCGGCATTCACGGTGAGTTCGCGCCAAAAATATCGTGCGCGGACTTGGGTCCGAACTCTGGAGCGACGATTCGCCATTGACGATCAAATTGGACCAGGTTAAAGGATCCGACCACATCCCGGAGCTATCGTGAATGGGGTGCATATCTTTGTCAGATTAATAATGTTCCCATATAAAACTTTTTAGAAAAATCCCAGGTCACGCTTTGGTTAGCCAGACTCTACATATCTAATCTCACATCTCTTTCCCACATGATGAGGCAAACACAGAAACACTACTTTATTCCGCTTGCTACGACCCTCATCCAAATTCATCAATCTTTTCATACGTCATGCTAGTTCAGAGTACTTTTGACCAAACTTTTTTGGAAAACGTTCCCATCTTTCATTGCATTCACATCCCACTTATAAATCTGTTCGGTAAATCTTCTTTTCTTTAAACAACGGAAACAATACTCATTTTCGACATAACATTTTTTAACTGTCTAATTCAGAACACTGACATCTATCTCTAAAACCACGTTCACACTTACCACAGAGGTAGTAGAAACAATAAGTTTAATATAAAGACGTAACTTCAAATCCATTTTATTTCACTAATGTTATAAATTTACTAAATTGTGTGCTATTTGTTCCAGGAAAGAGTTTCTCGCTGACCATCACCGTGTCGACGAGTCCCCCGCAAGTGACAACATACCAAAAAGCCATCAAAGTGACTGTCGATGGCCCTCGGGAGCCCCGCTCCAAAACTAGTAAGAAATTATATTTTTCTTATACGATAAAGACACAACTACGAAATTACTACGAACTTACTAGGAAGTAGGTAGGTACTCGTAATGGTAATTTTCTACGCACATTTGTTTTTTTGTTGTACTAAAATCTTGTCGCAGATATGCAACATACACAATTACATCACGCCTGTATTCCCAAATGGGGTAGGCAGAGCCACACTTTCGGTAGCAACTTTTAGCAGTTTTAGCATATTTTTTAGGATTGAACTTAGGAGGTACTATAGTAACAGGTGGCTACTGGCTAGCCTTTCGTCTAAAATATACCTTAACTTATTTCCTCAGTCGACTCTTATGACGTCCACGGAAGAATTAGAGAGGTGTTATTCTGTTATTCTAAACCTGAGACCACACGGCATGCAACGTAAGGTTCACTTTCATATTATATTTTTAAACCTGAAATTATGATTGAAGTGACTGCAGCGCGAGAAATATAACAACAATATCATGTAACAATTTCTATGCTCTACCGACTATTTGGAAACAGGAGAATATTTGAAATTATACATATGCGTGTATGTAAGTTAGATGAAAGAGAAATAATAGTGATAGGTCTGTCGAACAAAAATATACCTTCACGTATTTTTTTAGTCGCCTCTTACGAAATCTACCGATTAATGTTTCGAAGATTAAACGGGACGAAAACTAACTATTAACTACCTACTTAAACTTACGAATTGGACCACAGTTGGCCCTTATTCACTCACGGCACCTAATGCTCCGTTCGCGGCAAAAATTGATAGTAATTTGTTTGGGCACGTCACGACACCGCTCCAGGGCCAATTTGTTAAATTCGATGCGCTGCGACAAAACCGCACTAGCACGTAAACAATTAAAATATATAATTACCAGTTCTATTATTATCGTAAAATTTTCAGCGATAGAACGCCCGATACCTACTCGTACTACCCTGCTGATTTTAAAGCACGTATCTGCACATAAAACTGGAAGCACTTACGTCTTTTTGTTTTAGCAGGGTAGCCTGGCCGCGATATCAACTGAGTGATAAAACGATTTCTTCCCACGGGTCACCGTGTGATAGTCTGATAACTGCTATGACAAAGGCCTTGTCATAACGTTTTTCAGTTATTTTGGTGAGCACATTTTTAGCGAAGCCCACGCTTTTGTATCAGTAACGTAACGTTTTTTCCTTGTTTGTGGTTACTCGACTTTCAACTGTTTTAAGGTCTTTTATTACATAAACGTAAACAACACGCGTGCATTCCCAAATGGGGTAGGCAGAGCACATGAAACGTTAAATAGGCAAAACCAAGACTACTTCACGATTCGTATCCACAATTAACATAACTTTATACATAATATATGTGTGTAGGTTTAAACATAGATGAACGGGGTTGCCGTGAAAGTTGCCGTGTAGTGTTGTGTTTAGAACTCTTATAACTCTCTCCATTTCTTCCGTGGTTGTCGTTAGAGGCTACTAAGGAAATAGGTTAAGGTATAAAGAAAGAAAGAAATACATTTATTGACAACAATAGCGACACAAAGATGACATACATAGCGCCAGGTTGCTAGCCCGTCGTCTAATATTGTAGTAGGCAACCTGTCGCTATGGTATCTCTGAACTTGAAGTCGCTACGAAATGTGAAAAACATCAAGGATTTGTCTTTGTCACTTTCGTGTACTCTGCTTACCCCATTGAAGCCTAAATACGTGACTAAAACTGTACGAAAAATATCTGTCTTACGCAAGCTTACGTATACAAGTCACTCAAAGCTAAGGATCCTTTGACTATCGACAAAATTGGCTGCAAAAACACGTTATGCCATATGGTGGCAGTGCCAACGGCAGACAATAGTGGAATTACGGCATAATAAGTCGCAAACACGCACGCTGCAACTGCTCCAGACTTGGCCTTTAAAAGCAAATGGGATCTCAGGAACCTCGGGGTATTTAATCGCTGGGGTGCACCTAATTTGACGTTAAATTTTTCATTTTCCTGAATAGGTTTGAGGATAGAGTTTTGTGTGTTCAATACGCCAGTTGTCACTTTGTGAAAAACACAATTATCATCATCACTACATGGTAAAGAAGTTGATTCTCGCTGTCTGTCCCTGTGTATGCTTTGGCGGATTTTGATGCGGTTTTTTGATATAATGATGTCAAGAGAGTGTCCCGTAATCTATACTAATATTATAAAGCTGAAGAGTTTGTTTGTTTGTTTGTATGAACGCGCTAATCTCAGGTTCAAAAAGGAGAACAAATATAATGTAACTTTTTTTAAATTGATTCTTGTCATTTCTGTTTACCTTTCTACCTTAATTTTATCGTGCTTAAAATAACACAGACCTCTCGATTTCTACGGCGGATGGCGAAAAAAGTGAAAAAAGAAATAGGATAAGGTATATCTTAGGCGACAGGCTAGCAACCTGTCACCATTGTAACTCTTAAAACCCACATTCGGGAATACCAGGATATCGTATGTATGTACATTGTTATCATTACGCCGTGAATTTATGTTGCGTTAAGCAATGCAATTAGAAGCAATACGTATTAAACAAACGTCAAAACAATTAAACAAACCATCCCGCCCACTTGAACTCCCTCAAAGCGACGAAACACATGAAGATCACAAAGCGCATTACAACAGCTTACAGCTCATTTACAAATCAAACTACAAAATCTCTCGGGCACTAAACGAATGACAAACAAAGAGGACTTAACGAATAAGCCCCAAACTCAGACGGGCAAGAAAGGAGAGGGACTTAAAAGTTGGACTTAAAGGACTTAATTTGGAGGTACCCTTTAAGCCCCGGACAGACCGGCCGCTAATTGCAAAGGCTGTTCTATCGACTGTCGATAGAACTAATGTCGATAAGTGAAAATTAAAATGCATTAATTCACGTGTGGTGCCGGGTTTTGAATACCCTTCCGTTTCTTCCTGGTTGTCGTAAAAAGCGAAAAGTAAGTTATGGTATATTTTAGGTACATGCCACTATAGTAACCTCGCAACTTGAAACTTGTAGAAGTGACTACGGGAATATGTAGCGTTTCGTATGGTTTGCCTAAACAATTTGGGAATACAGGCGTCGAATGGAACCCTAAAAACTATACCCTATGAAATAATGTTGTTACGTACGTAAAATTTAAACTAAACAAAAAAGGCCTTCGTAGACTGTAAAATTTAATAAAACTAATGAAGCTAACAAAATATTATGAAGTTATTTCCTTAAATTTCGACGCTTATTATTAACGTTCGATATCCATTAAATTATATGTATGGGGACAATGACATCATATTCAATGTTTCATATATGGCCATTACTGAATTTTGTAGGCTAGTATCTTCAACACAATTGAATTCCTTCACTGATTTTTTTAATTTTGCAACATTTCGTGCAGAAGTTATATAGATTCTATTTAAATAAGAAAATATAAACAATACTGTTATCATATTAAGGGTAAAAAGGTAGTCATTCATAAAATAACGAAATGAGTTCAAAATGTTTAATGTCAAAGAGCCCGTGCGTTCGGTATTTTGTGTCGTGTAAAGTTTGTAAACTTCTCAACTAATTGCTAACTTTTTTCCAAAACCCAAGTATAATTGGCACGCGGTCCCTAAAGAGGCTGATCAGTGAAGACCGGTGCCCAATTTAGAAAAAAAAACTATTGTTGTCTCTAATAAGATGATTGACACGAAGTCGTGTCCGTTGAATGCGGATATTGCTAATTCGCTTGTAATTTTGGAAGCGAACGCATAAGGTACGGTTTTTGGGGCCTTTTAAGTTTTTTTATTTTATTTAAAGGCGTTTTTATACTTTGCGGTGAAATGGATAGCGTGTTTAGGGAAGTTAAGTAAACGCGTTACAGAGCATTGGATTTTTTAGGTGGGTTTGGAAGTGAATCAAGGATATGTTTCACTTTAATGTTGTATAGCAATGACGGGGAAAATGTATCAAGGTTTTTGAATGTTTAATTGTTTACTATCGAAAACAAAATAAATGTAATGTTAGTAATTGGATCAGTAAATTTTTAATGATTTGTTTCGAGTACCTACTGACTCGTTCTTTGGAACGTTATAGGTACGAACATGACCAGGTAGTGCTGAAGACTATAATATGAAAGCACCCATTATATTATTAAAGTAAATGAAAAATCTTCCGCAGGTACAAATGTATCCCCACACCAAATAAGAAGTATAGGGTTCCAGCGACAGTTCCTGGGGGGCGAAGCCCTGGGGCTCCGGGAAGAGTACAAGAGCTCGTCCACGAGGAGCCTTCGATCCTTGTCGCACGAGGAACGAGATTACAAGACCAACGCCAACCTACCAGTTGGAGGTATGTATTTATTTGTAATGCCACACTACTTGCAAAGTTGAACGAAGTTATGAATGATTTCCACCAAACGGCCGGAATCGGAAAGAATTTTATGGTCTTTAAACGATACTGAACCTGACTGTCACTGTGTTTAAGTCTACATTACCTTATTTTTGAATTCCGTGGTCGCGGGCGACGTACGTCATCTAGCTTTTGTACGCTGCTTGGTAATGTAGACTTAAACACAGTGACAGTAAGGTTCAGTATCGTTTAAAGACCATAAAATTCTTTCCGATTCCGGCCGTTTGGTGGAAATCATGCATTAGACGAATACGAGTGTAGAGGCACTTCGGGTGACTTCGGCTTTCTTCGTCAAACTTCGCCTCGCCTCGGGCGACTTCCATTTGCTATCGGTTTTTGCGCCCGAGTCAAGCCGAGGAACTTCACGATTAGTGTGGAGTTGGCTTTAAAACCCACTAAATTTCGAACAATTCATCGAAAAAATTATCCTACCTTTTTCATTGCAAAATAAGACTCATCGGAATTGACTACGTTATATTACTTAACCAACTTATTTATACATAAAGTTAGTTCTTATCATTAATTACGGCGAAAACACATTTATGAGGAAACTATATAAAACAGAACAAACAAGGAGGATCAGTAGACTTCAGTAGAGCAATATTATAGTTGGAGTAAAAGGGGGCACAACTTTCTACACATAACTAATTGTAAGTCATAGAATTCACGTATGATTTATTATTATACATTCGTTTTATCTTTGTCTAAGTCTGATTTTTTTTTATTGTCTTTATTAGCCTTTAATGATCAGGTCTTCAAAGAAGCTGTGATGAAAAATATTATATGTAAATAAATCTTGGCTTTCATTTCAGGTGCTTTAGAAAATTATTGCTATTAATAAATGAATTTAAAGTCAAGGTAACTCATACTAAACAATACAACAGCTACTTTGTCCCCCCTCGGTAGTTAAAATAATACTATTTCACTTTACCTAAAGAAAAGAGTAATAATTTTAATTTAAGCAACAATTGGTAGGTGGATAACTAATTTTCTTGACGTAATTATGTCGTAAGTAACAGTAAAGTGTCCTGGCGCTGGATGCGCTGGCGCACAGTATCAGTTTAAAAGCAGTACGGAATCCTTAAAAATATATGTTTAATGTAAGTTACATTATTACATAAACATCATGTCTGTATTATCAAATGACGAAGAGGAACAAAATTAGTCCTGCTTAAGTCTAATTTAGTCCTTTGCATGCAGCGTCACATCATTTAAACCAATTTACCGATTAAAGTTAATTGCAGAAGGTTTTATTCCGAGTTTAATTTTTGACAATCTATAGAGGACTAGAGAATTGTGGCGGTGCATAGGGTGCATAGGGGTGCGTAGTCCTCTGGGAATAAAGAACGTATGGAAAACTCTATCAAACTAAACTACTTTTTTTACGGAAGTATTTCATTCGGGAAACATTGTTTTATTACTGACGAAAACGTTTACTTAGCTCACTCACTATCCACTACTTTGTATATTGATAGAGTAAAAATTACTTTTAAAATTGTACAGGACTTTAGATACATATTCTGTGCACTGCGGCTGCGTTAAATGTATTAATGCTGCGCTCATAACTGCGCACAATCACGGCCTCTAACTGGCTGCCGGCTTATTTGCCGCCGGACGAGCGATTTTACAGACAGACCGACTTCAATCTTACATCAATTCACATAGCTCTAACTTACGAAGTTTGGATTACGGAATATGAAATGTGGTCCTATTTGAGTATGTACGTGACGAAGTAGATAAATACTCGTAAACTTGTATTAATGACATTTTTTCCACATGAATTATATTTTTACTGACGAATGACATAGAAAGCCATCGCTCTCCCTAAAATACACGTAACCATTTTCGAAACAGGTCCAAAATCAATTACCTACATAACTTGTGCAACTAAAATTGACTTGCGCTGGTTTTAATTCTAGCACCTTATCACATTTACAGCTTTGATACATTCCTAACCACACAGCTCAGTTTTATTAATAAGGCAAAGCATTAAAACATGCTAGCTACCTTAGTTCTGTTGCTGACTATATCAACTAGCACGTAAAACATCGTCACGTATCATCACGTAAAGTGAACTTTGAGTTAATTTCTAGCCAGTCAGCTAAATCTCTGTCGCCACCTCTTTTGGCGCCCTTGTCCCTTCTACGCCATCGCAGGCTTTGGCGCGAGGCGTTTACAAGCCAATCCCAGCGACTTTCATCACGGCGACGGCAATCTGCGCCTGGGCCTAATGACGCGCGCCCATTACGCACATTATTAGGCCGTCGGCGCCCGCGCCGGTCATAGCACACAGGTTTTAAACAGCGTCTCTTGTGATGAATGATACTCGACATACGCACATCGTGCTTGTGTTACTAAATGGGGTATGCAGAGCAGCAGAATAGAGAGGCAGAGACTCGACATGACACATAGTAAAAGACAAGACGTTTTGTAGCCATATTTTGCATATTTTTAGGTGTCAGGTTACTAACCTCTTACGATATTCATGGACAAGATTTTGTTCTAAATCTGCAACCACACATGTGAATAATTTTCAAATCTCAACCTAAACGTGTTGCGGTTGCTCATCGGTAGATGGTCAGTTATTCATTTAATGTAGAATTAGGTAAAAATGTTTAATGGGTTAGTGTATTCATTGTGGGCGACGGGCTAGCAACCTGTCACTGCAATATCACGTTTAACGTTTAACCATCTGGTAACCCTGAAATTGCTAAACGTGGCGCTGAATTTTTGTATTCACGTGCTCTGCCTACCCCTCTTGGGAATACAGGCGTGAGGATATGTATGTATGTATATGTATGTTTAATAATATAACAATTTAATACTTAAAATTTAATATTATAACAGACCTTAAACATCTTATTTCGACCGTCATGGTCATATCAACGTCGCCAACTGAACGACGCTTGACGTCTTGTCAACGCTCGTTCAGTGTCCTTTTTAGGCCTTTTCATAGTAAGGCAAGCAAAGCATTGACAATACGTAGACGTTCGGAAGATGCTGAATGTACTCGGATCTATCATAAGAGTATCAAAATGTTTCCACTAAGATGAAAACTATAGCATAGTACGACATTTAAAATACGTGCCCAAAATACCTACTATCAAAAGTACAAGCAATATAGTAGTGTTTTAACACTAGTTAATAAACTAACACACTACATTATTTAATTAACAACACGCTTAGAAAGAAATGCCTTCGTACTGTTTTTCTGTGAACTGTGAACTCGCCGCTTGCGCCGGTGATCACGTCAAATCTAAATATTCGTGTAAATTACTTTGTAATCTAATTACGTTTTTATTATTAGGCTACATAAATTAGTTACAGTAACAAAAACTTTATTAATAAGTAATTACTTTTGTACTTTAGCTTTACTTAAACCTATTAAAAACCACTTGTAATTATTATGGACCGAACCATTTTTTTTTTAAATTAAGTTATTGATTCGGTATTAACTACAAAAATTTGAACATTTTGTACAATAATTAAAAGATCCTCTCTCTCTCTCTGCGTAATAAGAGCATTCATTTGTTTAATAATAAAAAAAAATGCCGCAAAATGAAGAAACAACAATTTCAACCAGTGCTTCTCTTGACTACAGAATATAACTTCGGGTTTTTGTTCAATAACTTTTTCCGAAGGCGGACAAAAGAAGCCAACCCGCGCCTGCGCGGTAATGACCTGCTTCCTGCCTATAAAATAAATCATATCAATTTCACCGCCATCGACTGCCGTGTTAAGCTCCGATTTCTTCAAGGTTTGACTCTCGAAGAAGTTAAAGTTCTGTGCCTCCTGTGAAAAGTGATACAAGTCTAAAATCGACATTTTACAGGAGAGCAAAAACAAGATTTAAAAAAATCTAGTTCGTGCACCGAGGGGTCTATTATATACTAAAGTACTTTGATTTTTAGATAAAAATTCGTTCCATAAACGTGTATTTACGGTTTTTCTGTAAACATTATACGTTCGGAGAAAATCGCGAAAAACCTTCGACTTGTACCTATTGAAATGTCTAATGCCATAAAATATTATGTGTCAGATGATACAAGTTCAGTTATATCCTGATGCACACCTGTAGTGCTCAAAATATCTCTTGGTGTAAACTGATATACATGAACTTGCAAAATGCTGTAACTCAGCATTAAATACTCCCAGCTCAATGTTGCTTGAACTAAAGTAAAACATAAAACCCTGACAAATCTATTTTGAGACTTTGTACCTCGTTCCAAGTAAAATTTACCTGACTTGTATCAGTTTGCAAAAAAATAGCCCAATGAAAATAAGTGCAAAAAGATACAAATCAAGTTGTACCCCTCGCTAACATTCATATTTACGGTGTAAATAAATACAAGTTTCTAGGAAATTAATCAATGTTTATGAAAGTCCTCTAAAATTGATAATAAACTCACATATTATGCAGATATTCATCATAATCCTTAACACAGGTAAGTAGAGATCTTATACTCATAATTTTTCGATAAAATAGAATAAGAAACAAGCTGGCTTCACCCCTATAAAAATTTCAAGTTTCTCAATACTTGGACGAAATTTTAAGTAGATTACCTTCCAACTTTCTCTCTGAGGACTTACGTCTCCTGACATAACATCTGCCTGGAGAGAGACCTCACTATTAGAGTCTTTACTACATCGGTAACTCTCGACATTGGACATTAAACGCAACCTTCTCTGACCGAGATAATAACAACGACGTAGTTTCAACAGCAAGCCAGACTACGGCACTGTACACTACTAGCATGTTGCTAAATTCCATGCCTGATGTCTATAGTGTCTAATCTACTACACGGCCCTCACGTAGCTCTAGGTAGGCACTCCGCCAATCACATCGGATCCTAGCAACTCGCTCTTCGACAATCACGGCGAATCATCAACGCTAGCTAACGCGGCTCAAGTTTTACAACTGGCTCTTACAATCTTCCACGGTACTGCGATGTCTCATCGAACTTTAGTCTAAGAAGCGGGCTGATGTAGCTTCCAGTCCCACATTCATCGAATAGCCGAATTAAACGAAGTTTTGAGGATTGACTACATAAATACAACTTCTATCTTTATCTCGGTGGTTTTCGGTCTCCAGGCATAACATCTGCCTGGAAAATATCTCTATTAGAGTCTTTCCCTCAAGTTCATGATCCAATTTATTACTTATTTATAGTTATTTAAGAAAATAGTTATAACACTTTCCGGTTAGAAACTTCACTTCGTTTGGTTTGGGAACTGTTTGCGTTGTGTCTCATCGCTGCCAATGTGGTGTGCAAGTTAACACTTTCGGTCACCACGGCTTATCCTGCCGGAAAAGTACAGGGCACATCCCACGTAACGCTAGTGAATGACATCATCCGCTGGGTCGTCGTGAATGTCAGCGTGCCGGTGGTCCTTGAACAAACTGGTTTGGCACGTGAAGTTAGAAAGATGCCCGACGGCATGACGCTTATGCCGTGGAAGCTGGGCCAGCCCCTGGTGTGGGATGTAACCTGCGTGGGTATCCTGGCCTCATCCCGCAGGGGTGACTTGTTTTTCGCCCAGAAGATTGGCATTATCATTCAATGTAGCAATGCTGCCAGTTTTCTTGATACCCTGCCGATTGGCAGCGATTTGGAACAACTTTATCGTAGTAAATGATCTAAATTTTTTGTGTTGTTACAATAAAACTTTTCTTACTTAAACAAAAAATCAAATTACAATAGTAGTTTGTAATAAGGAGTAGATAATGAAGTAGTATAAGTAGCCTACCTAAGAGTAGTAGCGTAAATAATGGCATAGTTGATAGTATTTGTCTAATAAGATAGTAATTGGCTTTTTTTGGTAGCTAATTAAGTTAAAAAGCTTAGATAGACAGATAATCAAACCAATCATAGCACAGACACAGTATCTGAAACGATAGATGACACCTATGATCAAATAAGTAGATACATACTTTAAGTAAAATGCAAAATACAGAAAGAAAGAGCTACAGTGGCTGTGAATACACGTTTACTAAACAGTGTTTCGTGTCAAGCAATATATTTCAATACTTAAGCGAAAAATTTAAATATATGATATTTCGTGCAAAATGATACAACTCTCAACTTACACGTCGATCTACAGTGAATTTGGACGTGACCACACCTTGTCATAGCCGCAGCGACACTGAAGCCGTGAGCCGAGCCGATCCCACGCATCCCTGATCCCGAATCACCTCGCCCCGCGCACTCCCACCACATTCTTTATGCTCGCACTTGTATTACTTTACACAACTGTGTAATAGCGTAAATATTTTACGGGAACAGTTTGACTTTTAGATATGATTCAATTTGTATTCTTTAACATTTCAAAAATAATTTGTGCTAAATGATTCATGACGAGATGTATCACTAATCACAAAATATATAAATCAAATTTTTCTTAGATTGGTGGGTACATGTTGAGTTAAATCCTGTTTTTATTTTAGAAAAGTTGGTTCAAAGTGATATAACTGTAGATGTATCAATATTACCGAAAAAAATACGGAAAAATAAATAGTGAAAATAAATTTAACTGCACTTATACCTTAAAACACAAAAATAGCCTGAAAAATGATTATAAAAAGTGGGTATGACTTGATATGTATCTATATGCACGATTTTTTTGCAGAAATGCTGCTACTTGTATCACTTTTCACAAAATTATCTCCGAAACTATAGCACCTAGAAGTACGTGAGTTAGACCAAAAAATTCGTAATTTTTTTTCTGATCATTTCTAAACTATAAAACACAAAAGGGTACAAGTCGAGTTGTATCACTTTTCACAGGAGGCACAGAGTTAATTTTGAATAGTTTTACAGCATTTTTAGACAAGTAACATACCTACATACCTTACGTACAATAATTATAATCACTCCCATGTTCCCATATGGGGTAGGCAGAGCATGCAAAATGTGACATAGACAAAACCAAGATTATGACTATTTAACGTTTCGCAGCCACTTCTAGCATAATTATAAGTCTGAAAACAGATGGAAGAGGTAGTATATAGAGTAGTATATAGAGGTAGCTAGCCTGTCGTGTAAAGCACACGTATAACTACTAGTGTAGTATTCCAGACGATATACGTATGTAGATTTAGAGGTTTTCCACACGGTGGCGCTCGGCGCAAACAAAGCGGTGTGGGGTTGTTACTGACGGGTACGCACAATCGGAAGTCAATTACGCACTGATGAAACACCTTGCGTGCAGACCTAGCCTTACTTTCGTTTGGTTTATGAAGCAACAGTCATTTTGAAAAGAGAATCTCTGTATTTTAATTGGCAACATTTTGTACCATGCGTTTAAGTTTGGATATGATATTAGTTCAGTTTAAATCTTGCATATCTTTAAAACAATTTCATTGGTTGAGTGGACTTGTAATTTGGATGATAATGCTAGTAAAGTTAACGAAAGGTATAACTAAAACATCTATTTTTGTGCAGAACTTATTTGTAGTCTTCGTGCGTGTAACAAGAGGTAATCTAATCTTGTGAAACATGTTGATCTTCTAAATAATAAATGTCTCTAACTATGAGGTTTTCTGTCGCGTTGAAAGATTAGTGATTTTCATAACTAAATTACACTAAAGTGTTTCTTCTTCCGATCCAAGTTCGTTGTTAATACGTTGTATAACACCGATTGACCACAAAATATCCATACGCAAATTTATATTTGACTAAAATACACAGCTAGAAGCTTCGACTAGTCCATCTATGACACCGCCAAATTACGATGGGTATTCCCACTGTATCGTTTCCCTATCCTTATCTTGGTAAATATACGATTGGTGGTTTAAATATCCCGTCAATGGTTTTTGATGTTTAAATGCTGGTAGATAAATATTGTTGAAACAACCTTTTTAGGAGTAAACAGGTTTGACGAACTTTCATTAATATCAGTAGGTCCAATATTGGACATAGGGCTTCCCTAATTCTTGCCATCAAGGGATCACAGTGAACTGTATAGCGCAGTACCTGTTCTGGATTTTCGAAGATCTGTAAGAATTTGAAGCACCAAACTGAGTTCCAGAACTTAAGAAGGCATGAAGATATCTAGCTAAATAGAGGTGAGATTGGTCTGTACCAGTAGGTACACATAAGAGACTTTTTGTCCGATCGAGTCTGCGGCGCATAAAGTCTGCGTGGATTGTATGCATTGTGCGCCGGACTTTCTGCGCGTCGTTTGCGTTACTGCATACAATTCCATAGACTTTCACAGACTAAAAAGTCCGTCGCGGATAGTCTGTCGTCTGCACAGGCCCTAAGTACGTCTCATGCATCAGGATCGCTAAATGGTCACCGATTGGGTCCCTTGCGTCAAGCATCGCAGCTAGAGAAGATAATGTGCATTCTTCACGCCTCTATTCCCAATTTTCCCGAATTAGGTAGCCAAATTATGCGGAATGTAGACAAATGCATAACTTTTTCTCGTTTCATTACAGTCCCCTAAAATTATCCTTAACCTATTTTCGTTTCTATAGAAGGAAATACGTAAATAACGTAGGGGGAAACGGAGATGGCGGAACGACTTAAAGTGTTTCGCGTTAAAATGGCGAGATTAAGCCAAAAACAGAGATGAGTTGAAGGCAAAAAGAGAAGCTTTTGCCCAGCAGTAGATACCTCACATTGGTAACAACTGAAACATAATACCGTTGAATAGATTTAATTGTAAAAAACATGGTTAAACTTCTACTGCTTTCTTGTAGAAGAAATCAGGATGCTGGCAGGTCATCGACCCGGGCTGCGATATAATAACAATAACATCAAATGCTATCTCGAGAAAAAACTGACGGCTAGCACAATGTCATTACTGACTTCGTGAGCCAGAGACCTACGTATGTATAGAAAGGACAGACGAAACTGTTTATAAAAATGGTTTTTCATAATTATACATGCATTGCTTTAATATTATTTGAAGTGTTCTATTACTGTTTTGGACTTTTATAACCCTATTACTGATACAAAAACAACGTTAATTTCAATTTAACGTATATTTTAACCCTATCACAAATTGAAAAGTGATGCACAATATCTGCCATTGCTTATGACTTCTGTCTCAGCCGGCTTAGCACGGCAAGGCACGAGTCAAGTCGCGCGCGAGATAGACGATACCTAGCACTGTCTAATTGGAGACGTCAAAAAAAGACAATGGACTCGAGCGTGTTGCCGTGCTAACTCTACTGGTATTTAAAACTGTAAGTAAATTGAATATCTTGGGAATACCCAAATTCATAAGTCCAACTCTTATGCTGGATAAGTATTAACCTGTACTAGAATCAAGTGGAACAGTACCATAGAAGGTTGTAGGAAAAACGTGAAGGGCCGTATCAGCAAAGTCAGTTCTATTATCTCGTTGTCTATTTAAGCAAAGTAATCAGAGTAGCAGCTCCGTCACTTACATCTCACTACACTCATTTGATATATTTTACGCCTAAGTATCTTTTGTTGGAACGACTTCATAACACTAATGTGTTGTGATAAATTTCATCAACAGGTTAAATTTCGTTAACACTTTTTCCAACATTCCAAAAAGCATTTAATGGACCTCCGAAAATCTAATCTATTTCGGAAAGTATTCAATTGAACGAACAGTGTAATATAATATCGCGCCTTATTTCCGGTACAATATTTTCGATTTGATTGACCAATTTCGATGATCAATATCTCGGGCGCCATGATTGGCTACCGGACTATCTAATCCCGATCACAACACAAAACAATAGCTTACGCCGTTTCGTATTACAATGCTGGTGAGTACCTAAAGAATTTTTTTGAAACAAGAACCTTCGGAGCGTTGGACGTGCTCCAGAATTTAGTGCAGTCAATGGTTTGAGAACGCACCGATCGCGTAGGTTTGCGGTTGCACTTACTCAAATAAAGACAATCTTGGCGCGAGAGAGGGCCCGTGTGAAAATTTGATAACGAAACTGTAGATCGATGGGGGCTGCAGAAATCGAGGGGCAATAGCTGCGGTTTCAATCCGTGTGCTACTGTGGGATGTAATAAACGGGTATGGTTTAGCCGCCTTCGCACCGCGCTGGCACCGGACACAATCAACTGCAAACAAGGTTACGTCCGTCGCGATTAAGCAAACAAACTGTCACTTGAAAAATGTAAGTGACAAGTGTGCTGATGACACAGCAAACGCGGGGAACAGCTGATCGCGTACAACACACATGTTTGTTCTTTTACTTTTGTGTAGCTGTCTTGGACGGAATTAGACGAAATAAGGCTCACTAAATCACACAGAATTACTCATCAGTCATCACAAGGCCATATTAGAGGTAGATTTAACGTCTCTATCAGGATCCTAAACGGCAGTAAAAAACTTTAATGTTCCCGTTCAAATCTTGATCAGAATCGAGTGGCAGTAATCGAGGGCTACCGGCGACTTCGGGGCATTAAAACTATTAAAATGTACTGAGGGCGGGCTGCGGGCAGAATTAAGCCCCGCCGCAAACCACAGCTTCTGGATGAGCTGGACAACCCTATTATCTATAACTATACGTCAATTTTATAACAGCCGTAGGGCAATCTCGAACTTCACAACTCCCGCGTACGTTTTCCAATTTTTTTTAACGGGGAATCACCTCGCGCACATTGATACCAATGTTGACTTAGTCAAGACATCACAAAAAAACGTATTAGTGTGTACCTCATAATCAATATCGATGTAATGCGGAACTGTTTTCCCTGATCAAAAGTTACAAAGTCCCAACTTTTTGCTTCACTTTGCACCGTACGAGTGCTCGTGACCTTTGGTTGCCACGCGGCGATAACCAATCATCATTACATCACAGCCTATCTTATTATAGGATATAATGGTTTAGTCACACCTACTGATAAAAAACTTCTTCGTCTGTTCCATCCGATGTTTTGTACCGCTACTTTAAATTGAATTAGGCCCCATTATCCGTTAAGCTGGTGCATAATGTATCGGGAGGTACATCTCGTTTTAACACTACTTTCTCGCCCCGACTCTGTCTATTATTCAGCTCATTGTGCCTTTCCCCTAACTCATTAACAGACCACTATTTTCGGCCGTTTTCTATCTACTATCGACAATTCGTAAGCGAGGAAGGTAAATGCGTCGACCGCAGAGTCTAAACGCATAAAGGCATTCTTCGTTGAATTATTAATCGATACTTACCTGTCTAGGGATGTAAAAACTATTGGTTCAACTTCTAACAATTTTCTGCAATTCGAGATGTTTAGTAATTCAAGAGTAACATCAATACTTTTTCAATTCATATCCAAATGACTGCAACTCACCTATGCACACTTACATTGCGACAAAAGTTCAAAGGAATCTACTCAAGTTCTATAAGTAACATACTTCATTCATATCACACATACCTCCAAAATGTTAGCTTCTAATTTTGAATATACCAAAGACATTGAAATAGAAAGTGGCCTTACATTAAAATCTTTGAAAAATGTACCGTATTTTTGACTTGTATTACGAAAATGCAATGTTAGCATTTTTTTATAAGGCAATCTCGCTCAGCAGCGTGCACGTTTGCTGCATTAGCAGCCGGGCTCAGGTGTTGTCCCGGCTCCTTGAAAGTAATGCCTCGCATTTGCGGTCGGCGCAGGATGCCCGCTTGTTCAGTAATGAGCAACACATAACGAAACCTTACAAATAATTCCACCGAAAAAAAACACACCGAATCACGTACTCGTATCCTTCAGAGGAAAATACGGATCGGATAACACCGTGCAACCCTCTCTCGCTCCTTCAAGTCGAAACAAATAAGAAAGAAAGAGAAGCAACATTAATAATCGCTCCCGATATTGTCTGATACATTTTTGAGGTGTCGGCCGGCTCAATACAATCAATTATTGTTCTACGTGTTACACGGCTGCCTTCTGTCGGTAATGTGTTTGAGTTTGTAAAAAAGTTTATTGTTAAAATTATAAATTGTGTAATTTGCGTACGGTACGAGTTCGCGTCGGCGCAGAAGGTAATCGAGGGATTAACCGTGTAATTTGTAAGACGGCAGGTTCCAAGCTAGTCAAATTATGAAATTGTTTGCGAGTAAAAATAAAACATTCTTATTTCAAACTTAACTTACACTTTTTAATACATTCAATTTTTCAAAACGGAACATGGTTGTGGAAGCGCATCGAAAAACGCCCTTTAGTTTTTTTTTAAAGGACACTAAGCTAGACTAAGGTCACAAAGTGAACGTTTGGACGAATACGCTCCGTCAAGCGGCGGTGATCTGATTATCCCGCCTGACAGCGCTGCAAAGAACAAAAGTGCTATACAGAGGGGAAGAATTACGCTCAACAACTATTGAGCGATTTCAAATACGCCACAATAAAATTCTCGATTGTACCATCTATGAACACCACGACACGATGCCTATGTTGCCTTAAATGATAACCGGTCAAGGCCCTTTGCTGTAACACCATAGAGAGACAAAGACCCGTACAATCTAATCTTGGCAGACTAATTGTCTCCTCTGCATTTTTTGCAACCACGATCTGATTAGTATCAGTAGCGTTAGGCTGGTCACATACTTTCATCACAGAACCGATAAGTATGAATGAAGACCATGGATGGGAAAACGCAGTGTATGTAATGGCCTATTTCGATATTTGGAGAACGATTGTGAAGTTCTTGGTGAGTAGGCATAAATTAGCTTTGCCCATGGCCGTTACAATAGTTATTTAATTTTATAAGACTGCCGCATGCAATATTCCTTATGAACACCAAAAGAAACAAGACAATTTGGATCACTAAAATTACAAGATACGGAGACAATAGGCGGCCCTATTGCGGCTAATAGGCGGCAATCTGTTGTTAAATATTTAAAGATTTACATTGATATGAAGTGCAAAAAGCAGCTCAAACCGAAAAAGGCGGCAAAACAGAATGCCACTAACCATTGAATATCGATATCGCAGGCTCGCACCGCCAGCCGCACCGAAGGCGTTCAAAATTTGAAATAAATTGTTTTCTTTTTCGAACATCATCTGTTTTTTAGATGTTCGAATTATGAATGTAAGTGTACCTAGTATGAAAAATGTAGTGTCGTACCGATTTTACTATGCAACCACAGGATACACTGTATCATACATATTTAACTCAGGCCTATTGCGTCTTTTCACCATATTGTTGTAAATTTATGATATGGATGTGGATTATTATGTAAAATTGAAAATATAGTAAGTACCCTCATTTACATTACGCAATCGAACTAAAAGATGCGTATTAACCACGGCTTTGGTACACAAGTGTAAAAAATGTGTTAGTGACTCTTTTTATATTTCCTTATTTATCTTCCTTCCTGTTAGTATCGAGAACCTACGGAGTTGTGTCTCTGGGGGATATAATCTGTGGCAGCCCGGCACACGTCCTATGGAACAGCCACCTCATTACTCGGTTAACTACTGGGCCCGAGATAAATCCAATAAAGTTAGGAAGAACTAACTTTTACCACGATTTCTGACAATATTCGACGTTCTCCGAGATATTTCATAGTTAAATTAGACGACTGAAATTTTTTATTGGTGCGTCGTATACGAATGTTAGTTCTCGTCTCTTCTGTGTACATAATATGGCCCAGCGCAGACGACAGACTTTTTTCGCGAACGAGTCTGCAGCGCACAAAAAGTCTGGGTGGATTGTATGCATTGTGCGCCAGACTTTTTGCGCGTCGTGTGAATTACTGCATATAATTCCACAGGTTCTATTTTCAGACTAAAAAGCCCGTCGCGAATAGTCTGTCGTCTGCGCATGGCCTATAACTAAAGAGTTTATAGCCAATAATTATAGTAGGAAATATCAAATGTATTTCATACGCCTCCCCAGATATTAGCCCTTTCAGACAAACTATAAGATTGGGCTTTCTAAGTCAATAATTTTATGTCCATGGGAGAGTCATTCACTAGTGTTTGACGCTGGCAACTCGCTCACGGTTATAGACAGGTATTTTAAATGGTGCTGGTAATATAAGGCTAAGCGGGCACTACGAATTTTTGTCGCAGAAATGCAACGTAAGGGTTTATATGTCATCGCGCGCACTATGATGAAAAAATCAGTATGGACAGCGCTATTTTAAAATCGTGTCGCACGACAAAAAGTCGTAGTGCGCGTTTAGCCTAAGACCATTCATGTCTTAAAAAATATGCTAGAAGCGACCACCAAACCTGAAACACTAGTGGCTTTCTCTACGTAGCATTTTGTGTGCTTTGCCTACCCCGTTTGGGAATACAGGCGTGATGTATGTATCAATGAATC
Source organism: Adoxophyes honmai (assembly GCA_005406045.1). Classification (NCBI taxonomy): domain Eukaryota; kingdom Metazoa; phylum Arthropoda; class Insecta; order Lepidoptera; family Tortricidae; genus Adoxophyes; species Adoxophyes honmai. Next base: position 54,473 of record BHDV01025453.1, read on the forward strand.
TCTATAAAAACCGTACGTACGCATTCTTGTAGAGCACAGAATCCGCTGAGATGTGATAGGTAATGCTAGCTAGCGTATCGCGTTCGCTGGATAGTGTTACGGCCAGCCGGCTGTATCAACGGTCGTCAATCGCCCGGATCCATTGCTTGTAACAATACCTTCTGTGGGGCCAGGGAGGCAGCGGGAGCGTGCGATGACGCGGGAGCGGATTCATACCTAAGAAAATCTCACATTTTCCTTTTGTTTCTTTGGCGGCCGGATAGCCCAGCGGTTAGAGAACCTGACTGTAAAGCTTAAGGTCCCGGGTTCGATCCCCGGTCGGGGCAGATGTTTGTATGATGAACACGAATGTTTGCTTTCGAGTCTTGGATGTTTATCTATATATAAGTATGTTTATCCGTCGTCTAGTACCCATAACACAGGTATTAAATTGCCTACTTTGGGACTAGATGATTGGTGTAAAAATTGTCCAATGATATTTATTTATTATTTATTTATTTATCTCTTAAGCGACTAAGGAGGTTTAGGTATGCTTTAGGTTAGGTGACAGGCTAACAACCTGTCAATATTAACGGCCAAGTCACACAACATTAACTATAATAATAAAGAAATCCCAGTAAGGAACCTTAAACTTGGCACGACTTTGTCTAGATTTCATTCCTTTTTAAAGATAAACAAGCAGCTCCATCGCGACTTGGCTAGTTTTTTTACAGAATGTTTTTAATTTATATACATAACAATTATTGTCATAGATACATCTAGTATAATTTAAGTTTGAATTACGTGAAAGAGTTATAAAAGTATAACAGGTTGCCTAAGTAGGTATACCGATTTCCTTAGTCGCTTCTTACTAAACGTACGAAACGAAGACGAAATCACAAAAGCACAATCTTAGCGCTTCCCTCACATTTTTTTGTAGTGCACAAAGTTTTCACCATAATCATTCAGGATCCGCTGTTCTAATGGCCCGCCTCAATCTCGGCAACTTACATTACCCGCGGAACGTGTCTCGAAATGCTGAAGCATTGGACCGACAAATATTACCGTTTGTGCCATTGAAAGGCCGTCAAGTCGAATTACCATTTCACTCATATTTCACGAGTTTTTCTTTATGGTTCCTGGCAAAGAAGTTAGCTAGATTTTTTTGTAGTAGGGGTATGCGCAAACTTAGTCTCGCTACAAAAACTCATTTTTTTCCTAGCCTAGTATATCCAACTGCTGGGCAAAAGCCTCCCCTTTGTTCCGTCACAAAAATAATTAAAAAAAATATCCACCTATTCTCGATTCTGGACAATATTCTCAGCAGGTATCTTTGAAAATCGTGCAGAATCGCAAATAGAAAGAAACAAATTTGCTTAAAGCGTATCCAAAATAAACAGATGCTATAGGTACTTAGTAATATATTTTATCTGCGTATAAATGCCATCTTTGCCAACAGATACTTGACGATAAATTATAAGTTATCAGCGCAGTTTGTGTTAGCTCATTGAGTTGTATAGGGAGCGATATTGACAGATATCCGTTCAGATGTATATCTTATCGTATCTGTACTAACAGATAATCAGTTTAGTGTGTGACACGCTTTAGTATCCAATAATCGTTTGAATTCAAACATACAAAATCATACAGCAAGTTCTTATAGGTACTACATTACGCTATAAACTTGATTCGCATCGTCATCGTCACCGATTGGATCAAACTTCACGACGTCACTTCTACATTTTCCTTGTTTAAAATACTTAAATTGCAAAGCCAAAAGAAACTCATTCGGGGAACAAACACTTGGGGAAAATCATCGCAATTCCCTTGTCTAAAAAGCTTCGTTATTCCAAAATTACGTCATGGAATCAAATAGAATCGTCATCGATTCAATATCCATTGCGTCATTGAGGAAAGATTGCTCGACGACCATTTAAAGTGACCCCCGCCGTGCAACCTTGTCGCATTCACGCCTCTTTATTATGATCAAGGAAGTCGTTTGGGCATTTGTTGTAATAAGGTTGTAAACCGGGTCCTGATGATAATGGTTTGTTTAGCGAAGTAGTGTAAAAACTGTACAAGTGCGGAGTTTTTGCTGCTTATTGTAATTTTAATTACATAAGAGTATTATTGGATTTGTTAGGAATAAAACATGTCTAATAAGAGGTGGTTCACTATTTATTAATTCTCACATTTTTACGGTACTATTGGACCTGACGTTCAGTAATTTATTTAGGGCCGAGACTAAAGACGATAAATAAACGAGAATAAAATTCAGCCTTTTAGTTTTTTAATAGGTCCTTCTTTATTCGCGAGTATTTTTTTTACATGTGAAAAACGTGAGTAAGTTATTTTTTCGCGGATGTCGTAAGAGGCGACTAAGGAATTAGGTTAAGGTATATTTTAGGCGACCAACATGTGCCAACTCAAAACCTAAAAAAATATGCTAGAAGAGGCCACAAAACATTAAATAGTATTTATGACTATGTAACGTTTCCTTCCCAATTTGAGAAAACAAACGTGATGTTTGTTAAAATAAAATAATAATAATAATAACCAAACCTCGTGATAAAATCGGGTGCCAACCGTAACCTAACTACCCACAAACAAAACGCTCACATTTTTTTACAACAACAGGCACAAATCCTATCACTATTCAGCCAAAACAATTTTCTCCTCTAGGAGCTAATAATCCTACCCAAAAGTACGTGCCGGACGCTGCTACTGGGCAGTTCAATCAATTCCAAAAGGACGTACCTTTATAAAACACCCTTGGCTCTTACGCTCTTTTAGGACCGACTGTTCATCTCTCGCAATTTCAAAAGGGCATATCTCCATAGAAGACTCGTGGTCGTTACGTCTTTATATTACAAAGCATGGGCTGCGGTCTTCGGCTATCATTACTACACATTACTGCGCGCGCTGGTAGCATGCTTCATAAACACGGATAAGGCTGTACTGCACTGTTATTGTGTGGACATGGAATAGGCTATGTTAAGTAGACTGATAAATTATCTAGGTTTATTAAACCCAGAGCCTTCTTGTGGGGTTTTGGGGGTTCAAACCACCCCCCGAAAAGTTCAGGCTCCCATACAACAATCGTGATTTTGTTTGTATCCGACTCGCACTTGGCCGATTTTTGTTTCGTCA